>SEYY01021298.1:47500-75000 GCA_009176605.1 Armadillidium nasatum | reverse complement strand
TTTTAAATAAAATTAAGGCATAAGAAATGAAAAAAAAAAACTCTCATAATTCGAAATATTTAATGTCAACGACAATACATTTCCTCTCTTCTCTCTCTCTCTCTCTCTCTCTCTCTCTCTCTCTCTCTCTCTCTCTCTCTCTCTCTCTCTCTCTCTGAGAGATCGTCAATGAACTTAATAATTCCTCTTACATTAATTTTCACCAATCATCAACTGGTTAATCAACGTATACGAGATATTAAAATGTTAATTAGTAACTCATAAAGAATTCATTCGGTCAAGAATTTCGTCAAAAAAAAATTTATAACTACTCTAATTCATCGTCACTTAAATATAAATCTTCCAATAACACTTGGGTAGTAGTCATTAGAGGAGCAACTTCTTCAGACCCATCCTTATAAGGTGAGATAGTCATTAACTCAGAAGATAAAGAAGCAAGGGTAGAATTAGAGGAGGATAAAGAAGAAGGGAGAAGGGATGTAGAAGTAACAGAGGAAGAAATTCTATGGGAAGTAGCTAACTCTGAGATCTTCCGGTTTGACTTCTTTCTATCAGATATCTTCTTTGTTCCTTTGTTAACTAAGTTTTTCAACCACGGTTTCTTATTGGTGACTCTCTTGATTTCTTTCGCTCTACAATTGTAAACCTTCTCTTGCAGTTTATACAAAAATTTGTTTTTATAGCCCTGATTGGAGAATACTATCCTCCACCATGCCTGACTTCTAACACTCAATTCTAACTGTCTTGTGTCCATATCTTTAATCACTTTCTGGAATCTGTGGTCACTGTGTTCGATAAGCATGTTAAACTTGAACGGAGTAACCTTGAAGATCTTGTGGAGCCGAAAAAGCAATTCTTCCATTTGAACGCTCGCAACATTCTCCTTATATAAATTAATAACTGATAGATGCGTTTCTTTACCTTGAAAGTAAGAAGGTTCGATAATCTTATCAACTATTGGGTATACCTTATTCTCAATTAACATTTCCAAATTTACGGGCCAACTGACTCCGGTTCTTAAAGTCTGCAACATTTTCCTAAAAAAGACATCTGGAAATATGACCTTTTCTTCATTGTTTACTTCCTTTGGAGTGCCAAAAATTTCGTCAAATCTATTATTCATGATGTTAATTTATTATAATTATAATTATTAATTTATATATCTGAGGAGAAAAATAGAGTTAATACACTATAAAAATAATAAAGATGACAATTAATGAAAATATAACATAACCTATCCTACCACCAAGAGCGTTATTCATATCTCTGGCTGGTCTCAACGTAAGATTCTCAAAACAACATAATATAACTATGACCCCTGAGTTGAATTCTCGTATTGCAATACAGAACCAAGTCATGAAAACGGCTTCACAATACTGTACTCTTAAGTAACATGTATCTAGAATTAAATCAAGTGAAGAATAGCGAGTATCGGGCACAACCAATAACTCTCCGTGAGGTCCATCCAAAAAGGCGACTCAACAAGGTCCCTATAATAAAATCATCATAAATTCATAAATTCCCACGTTGCAACGATTTCAGAAAAACCACATATAACAATAACAACCAATATGTATGAAAAATATATTATAAAATAACCTTCAAAATAAATATATAATGAACTAATAACCTCCTTTTTTTCCCTCAATATATAACGATATAAACTTGTTTCCGGAAAACAATTTATATCTAATTAAGCACTACCAATATTCAGAAAATTTCCACATTACATAAAACAGTCTATCTTTGACTCTACAATCATTTATCATTTACCACTGATTACTCTATATCAGTCTCTCATTTAGTGCTTAATTATAAAGGAAAACCAGATTTCATTTTCATTTTAACATCTCTTTCTTTTTTTTTTTTTCAATTCTCCAATAGTTACCCTTCTTTTCACTCTCCTGTTCTCTAATATCTTTTCTTTAGAAAGAAATCACCCTAAGCACACATATATACAAATATAAGCCTTAACTTAAATAGCAATCTAATAAAAGACATTGTCAAAAAAAAATCTTCTTTACATTTCTTTTGTTTACTTCACAAATATTATTTTGACATCACCTTTGATTTCTCTGAAAAATTTAACCTTATTGGTTATTCCAAAATTTTCTTGAAACCTGAACCTTATAATTGTTTTCTGATTTCTATTATGCCACAACTTTCTCCATATAGTTCTTCCATTTCTTTCCCTTTCCACTTTATTAAAAAATAATCCAGAATGTATTATAAAATAAGTAACCAAGTCCATTTCGTAATATTTTTATTATTATTATCACTATTACACTATTTTCGTTATTAACAGTGAACAAGGGAAATGTGTGAACCCTAATAAAAAGAATTACATCTAAATGCTTAAAATCGCTTATTGCTGTATATGTGCATAAAAGTCCCTTTACGTTTAAAATAATTGAACTCCACTCTCCTTTCTTTTCTCTTTTATTTATTTACTTCCGTGTTCTCTCTTACTATTTATTATTATTATTATTATTAGAGAGAAAAAAATCCTTCAACTTATATATATATTTGCTTTAAACGAAAAGAACACTTTTCTAACCTTTCTTACTTCACACCTATTTTTAACTTTATACTCTATTATTATTATTATTATTACTATTATAAACATATAGTATATCTTATTCTTGTCTTCCCTTTTTATTTTCTTTTCTTTTTTTATAATGAAATATTTTCCCTACTTCTTTTACTTCTGTTTCTCTATTTTATAACAATTTACAACTATAATTTATTATTTAATTCTTTTAATATTACTTCTTATAATTCACAATTTTTAAACAAAATTCCGCCACTTGCTAATGCTAAGTCTGGTTATAAACAATATATTTCTAAAAAAAAATTTGATGTCCCAACGAAATAAATCCTAACGAATTGATGTTTTAAAGTCCCAACCGCTGGTACCAATGTAGGAAGTGTCATATATCTCGACCTTCCCTTTAAATAAAAATAACGTGTAAACCAGACTCAATAGCTTGGCGAATAAAAGACTTAGTAGATTTTCTTAATATTTACTATATACAACACAAAAAAAAACAATTACATCTAAAAAAAATAAGTGGTAGCATGGACATTTATAATAAGGCTTTCTTCGGAGTTACGTTAATAGGTTCTATCTTTAATCTACATCAGTGAAACATATTTCCATGTAACACCATAACTGGAAAGCAAATTAACAAGCATTCCCAACATATTAACATGTATCTTTAACAGACAGAATATTTCCATTCAATCTATTGTAACCCATTACCAGGCAAAGAACGAGCCAATTTACAAGCAAGTTCTAAAACAAATGTTATTACAACAATCGTTTAATCTATCGAAAGACTATCGCAGTCATTCGGCTCGACCTATTACAGGCAGAGGGGGAACTAGCTTATTCCAAGCAAGTTTTTAGTACAATTTGCTATTACAGCAACTGTTCTTCCACGACGTCTGAATTCAAGGTGGGATATACCTCACTCGTCTTCTGTTGTTTAACTTTCATCTCAGATGACGCGAAAACATATTTCTTCTTCACAGACTTCTCAAATAAAATAATATACAGAGTAAACTTATTAGATTAAATACAATTCTTTATAATAGGGCTAACTAATTTATTTCTCAGCAATTTACGTTAACAAATAATGTATTCTAAATGAAATATTAAAAAGAATAGGCTTAAGAATGACTTTTACTGTATTTTAATAAATTCTTTATATAAAAACACAACTTCTTAAGAGTTTTGCAATAAAAGAAAATGATATGATGAATATAATTAAAGATAACAAATTAACATTCAAAGACAAAAATCTCGTTTTAGAAGTTTTACAATTTTAATATGTTGACAGAACTGAAACGGCTTAAAGCGGTTTTCATTAATTTATTACAAAGCAATGTGATTAATTATAATAAGATGTTATATATAAATAGAAACCTTTTATAACCTAATTTATAATAAAAAAAAACAAATATTAATTAAATAAATAATATATATAAAATAAATATACTAAACACGCAATGAAGCCTTATTGAACAATTTGCGGCAAAAAACTCTTCTTTACAAATTTTTAAGACACCCTCTTCGAAAATGTGCTAAATAACCGTATTACAATTAATAATGAATTACATTTACTTTACTTGATTCTTTTAAAGTTATAAAATATTCCATAGCTTTTTTAGTTAATTTACAATTATTTCTTTTAAATTATGGGGAACTAAACTAAACATGAATTTTAAAGTTTTCTAAATGGTCGATAAGATACTAACGTCCTTCCTAAAATAATTAAACATTATATTATACTTTTTATACACTTAAATGATGCATTATATATATATATACTTATATACATCAGTATATATTATAAAGAAAATATATTTAACTAATAAAAATTAATATACAAAGATTGTCCGAAATTGAACCATTTCTGAGAATAAAACTCTTACGAATAGCGAGAATGGCGTCTTGTTTAAAATGTCGTTTCAAACGTTTTTTTTACAGATAATATATAATTATTTAACCTTTTACTATATATATATATATATATATATATATATATATATATATATATATATATATATATATATATATATATATATATATATATATATATATATATATATATATATATATATATATATATATATATATATATATATATATATATATATATATATATATATATATATATATATATATATATATTATATATATTATATATATATCAGCTGATAATTGCTAAAGTGAAGTGTCCCGCTAATATTCTAGATTCTTCAAGGAATATTCGCTGCAAATGGTGTAGGCGTGACGTCACGCTTGATTTCATGAAACACACTCGGAAATGTCTATCTTTAATTTTCGCTGCCGTGATCAGAAAAATATTGCAGCAATATCAAGTGGGACACGCTTTATGGGTCACTTCCCTTTAAGAATTTTCAATATTCTTAAAGAATCTTGACCATGAAACACACCCTCTATTTTTAATTTTCGCTGCTGAAATCTTGAATGGTAACGTAATGTATACAAACATGGAGAAGTTAGGCCAAGGCCTTCTTTCAGAATAAAAACCTTTTGTAAAAATTATTACACAAATAAATTTGTTTGGAAATTAATTTGGATAATTATTTTTGTATTTTCGGATCACTAATTTGTTTTAAATGAAGCAAATTAATTATTTTCAATTATTCAAATTTACGTTGGTTCCAACGTTTTTAATCATGACTGCAGCCAAGGACTTTTTAAAATCTTCGTTTGCCTCATACGTTATCTTATATTCTCACATATGACCTTAATTATATTAATTAAATTAAGTGATTGCTTAAGTAAATTGAATGAATGATTAAATTGGATTTTAAAATATACTTGTTTGTTTGCATACATCAGTTAATAATTGAAAAAGCGAAGTGTCCCACATATTTTCAAGATTTTTCTTCAAGTTATTTTCGCTGCAGCTATCTTAAGCGTGACGTCACGCTTGATTTCTTGGAACGCACTGGTCTTACTCTAATTAGGCCGATGTTAAGATTCAGTGTTCCCATTAGTTTGTTTTTGTGTAGGTTTTAAATATGAAATTCTAGATTTGAACAAACTTAAAGTTGATATATATGATATCAAGAAACACCAGTGTTCGTTGTTGGGTCCCTAAATTAATTTGCGATGAGCCTCTGAAAATTCATCACGGTAAGATTGGCCCCATAGATGTGGAAGAGGGTATTAATGCTATCGAAAGGTATTCATATTCTTAGCAACAACTGTTCTATAATTTTGGATATCATTAAATTATAGTGGATTCTCAGATAGGAACGATAATGTAGTTTCTTCACAGTTCAAAAAAAAAATGGCTAGGTTCTCTTCCTAATACGAGTTGCAATAGGTCTCGTGGTAAATGTGTCTTTTTCAGTCGCGGATTTTTTTCTTTGTATATCGAAACCACGAAGACGAATTGGTCTAAAATTAATTTTTTGGGGTTAATTGGGCCGCGGAAAATGATTTTGTAAAGTAAAATTTAAAAAAAAAAAAAAATTAACAAAAAGTAATATGATGATTTAACAACACTTAGTACTAGTATCAATCAATAATGGTGTAATATCATTTGGCTTTGCACTATCAGGTTGCTGGATCAGTATCTTAGGGAATCATATGAAAACTTATAGCCACCTCAGAGTGAAAAAAAAAAATTAAAAGAATTTTTTTCTTATATTGAAATTATAGAGGAAATATGAAATAACGTAATTTATATATTAAATTTAGAACATATATATATATATATATATATATATATATATATATATATATATATATATATATATATATATATATATATTATTATATATATAGTAATAATTCGATTTAGCATGAACCTCTATTTTTCACTATATTGAAAATATGAAGTCAAAATATATTTAAATACATTCTATATATACTTTTCTTTCATGGAAGAGTAATATAAATACATAAAAAGAAAAAATCCAAAACATACTATTTATGCTGCAAAAATGAAATCAACTTTCATTTAAACTATTCTATAATACACTTTTATGGGTGTCATCATCACATTGATATTAAGAGCACTAAGATTATGCAGTAAAAGCAAACTGGATGCAGAAATTAAATCAAACGTAGAAATTTTCAAAAAATTAGCTTACCTAATTAACATAATTTACAAAAGCATAAACAGCCAAAAAAAATACATATAAATACGGAAAATAACTTAAACACCAATAAAGGAAAATTTATTAATCATAACAATACACTAGTACTAAAAAAAAAAATTTAAAAAAAAAAAAAGAAAAAAAAAATAAAAAAAAAATAAACAACACATTAAAAAAACAATTAAAACCGAAAATTAAAAAAAAATATTCAGTCAGGAATATACGGTATTCTAAGTGAAACATGCGAAGATAGCTACTTCGGAGAAAGAGGTGACCTTGTCAGAAGAAACTACCGGCACTCCTATGATTTGTGGACTTACAATAGAACCTCACCATTAATCGCACATATGGAAACACAGAATCACCTAATTAAAAAAAATAAATTTAAAGTGATTAAGTATATCAATAATCAAAATTACAAAAAATTCTATGAGTCCTTTTTAATCAAAAATAGACGTAACTTTAACAGAGATAAAGGCAGTTACAATATCGACAACATAATCAATCACTACTTGAAAGAATCAACCTAATGCAGAGACATTAATTACAAAGTGGAAAAATGAAGCGAAACAAACAGAAACGAAAACCAACCAACACAGGACTGAAATCAGGAAGATAATTATTAGAACAGGCTCTCTTATTTAACAACCCTGAAAGAGGCGGGAAGAGAGGAGAAAATCCCGCGAAAGCTTGGTTTAGAATATAGAGTACATAAGTTTTAAATAAATAATAAATGTGAAACTATAAGTGTTTTCTAATTTCAAAAAGTAATTTTAGGGATAAAATAAAAAACTAAATAATATATATATATATATATATATATATATATATATATATATATATATATAATATATATATATATATATATATATACCTTAAAAATGGGGTAAAACAGCAAAATTTTGAAGATTCCAACTTTCAGAGTTTGCGAAAAATTGGGATTACAAGATATAACTATAATTTTTTTCAGAAATATGAACCTTTCTGAATATTTTTATTTAAAGTAGGTTGAAATATGCAAATTACTATTTTTTAAAAAAATTTTGAAAATTGAATGTGCCAAAAAAATGAAAAAGGAGGAAAACTAACCACTGCACAGTATTTAAAAATAGCTATTCAGTATTGCTTTTTATTAATATAAATGGATAAAACTAATATTATAGATAATGTAGAACATAATTTGAAGAAGAAAAAAAATGTGTTTGGTCGGAAATATTCAACAAAAATCAAAGACATGTATGGGAGCAAAATTTATGCAAGTTTTTTAGCATATTCCCTTTGTCAAAATGAATTGATAATTGACCTGTTGATAGTTAAATCATTGTTTTTAATTTTGTTATACTTGAACTGAACTTCTCATGTTGGCTGCCCAAAAAAGTTGAATTACCATGAATCTCTATAACCATGAAACTTCAAAAAAAAAATTTTTTTGGGCATAACTTTTTTCTACCCATGCATGAAATTTTCAAAGGTTGCATAGTTGGGTGAGATACACATTTTTAGAACAATTTTTTGTATACCCAACAATTTTAATGCTGTGCATGGAAAATATATTAAAAAATTTCCCCTGCATTAGCACCAAAATGATTTTGTATACAAAAATTTTTTCTAAATAAAAAATGCATAACTTACCAAACTATAATCTCTGAAAAGTATTTTTTATAACCAACTATTTTCTTGCTGTTCATGGGATAGATTTTAAATTATTTTAAATTTTTTTAAAATAAAAAATGTGTCCTGCTTATTTGTACCCTTTTAAAAACATTTTTGTATTACCCAGTCATTTTAGTACTGTACAATGGAAAATTTAAAAAATTTTTCCCATGCACAGCAGGGTTGGAAAAGCCCACTGCCCAGGTAACCCAGGAAAAACCCACTGGGCTGGGTTTTTGTGAACCAAAAACCCACTTTGCCGTGAAGTGGGTTATCACTACTTGATTTAGCTGATATTAATAACAAAAATAAGTGAATTTCTTGACACACACAAAGGGAATGATAAATAAAACCTGCAAACTTATTTTTATGCAGTTTAGTGCTTTAATACTTTAATTACTAAGTAGGCTACCTGAGTTTAAGAATAAAGACTAATTTAGTATCCAACACAATATGAAAATCACAATTCACCAATCATGTTCATCCTTGGATTTTAACATTCTGTAACATTTAACTAATTTTTTGGCCTTTTCATAATGAGCACCCATCCTCAGTTATATAACCCAACTTAGCATTATTTACTCCATTACATACTTTCTTGGTTAATTGTTTACTTAATTTGTTCAAGTTTGTCCAATAATTTAGGGAGTTTATTAAAAGTTTTTAAAGATAAAGAAGTTTCATTACTAAATCCACAGAAATCTTCATCTGTAGAATCTACACAATCTTAGTAAATTTTCTTCTATATTGCTACAGTTACTTTCTTTTTCAACAATGCTTCCAATGTCACTACTACTATCAAGATTATTACTACAACCTTCACTACAGGTTTTCACTACATAATCATACATTTCTTAAAAACAATAATTTCTAAGCATCTTATTTTTAAGTAAATAAGGAGGCACACTCACCCATTACTGCAGATAACTATAATGAATATAATGAACTTTGTTCGGCTTATCACAGTTTGATCCCACTCATTTTATGATGTAAGTAAACTTTTGATTTACCTGTATTATATCAAAAGGTCCTTCCCATCGATTTTTAAATTTATTGCTAGCTTGATGACCTTTGAAAATTATTTTTTAAGCAAATTTTTCTCTAATTTTAAAAGGTTGAAAGCTCAAACTTCTACAAATCCAGTATTTTGGGAAGTTTGTGGGTAGTTAATTCTTAATAGAAAATCTTAGGGTGACATACTTAATGCACTGTGTAGCGTGTTATTGGATATTGTTGCAAACTTTTAATATATCAAAAATCTTTCTTTATATTTCAGAGCTATTAGTATTCAGAATGATATAAGTATTTTTAAAAATTTTCTCCATTTCTATTGATAATCATTTGTTAAGAATGGATTATAGACACAGTATGTATGATGATCCATGGGGTTATCAGAATAAAGAAGAATTATTAATATTTGGATATTCCTGCAAACTATTTCGTGATGATGAAAAGGCTTTGTCTTTGGAAAATGGTGAACATCTTATTCCATGGATGGGAGATTCTAAGTTGATGATTGACAGGTTTGTGAACTATTTTATATATATATATATATATATATATATATATATATATTATATATATAATATATATATATATATATATATATATTATAATATATATAATATATATATATATATTATATATATATATATATATTATATATTACTAGTTTTTTTCACATTTATACATTTATAAGCAAGAGCTTTTTTAAGTCCTGTATATTTTTAAAATTTTTATTTTGTATGTTTTAATATTTTTATTTTAATTGTGGTCCTACTATTTGATAATTGTATAATGTCAGTGAGAATGCAAATTTATTTAAAAATTAAATAAATATATATATATATAATATATATATATATATATATATATATATATATATATATATATATATATATATATATATATATATATATATATATATATATATATATATATATATATATATATATATAAATATATATATAGAGAGAGAGAGAGAGAGAGTACAAAAGTTTGTAAGAATAATTGGGATAAGATATTAACAGAGGAAAATAATAGAAAAGTGGACAAAATGGGATATTTAAATTGACCTCAGGTACAGAAGTTGAAGAAGATTAATAAAGAAGTAGTTCTGAATTGAAATCTAAGTATTCATCTCCTTTGACCTCCTAGATAACTTCAGGAATTCTCTTCCTTCCATTTCCCCCTTTTTGTTTTCTCACTTTCAAACACTATCAAGACAGATTGGCCTTTAATTTTGAAACTGGATCCAGTTTTCCTATTCCTTTTGATTTCACATGAGCCTCTGGTCTTTTATCAGTGGGAGAAAAAAGAATATATATTGTACCATGTAAATTAATATGAACTGGAGATAAATTTAGGAAATACTCTTCAGTAATGCAAGATACATACCATAATAATAAATTAGTAACGAATATGCCTCATTTTGTTTCTTATCACTTTAATAACTTGTTTATACTTGTATTCCACTAGTTTTTTAACAAGTGTGTACAAATTTTTTTTTATCATGGAATCACATTCTGAATTTTTTTTTTTTTTTTTTTTTTTTTTGTGTGTGTTTGCCATACAATTCATCTTTGACTGCCTTCCTTATCAGATATCCCACGAGTTTTCATTGTGTTTAAATTACGAGTTTCCTGCTTGAATGTACTGGACAAGTATTTACACTTGTTAGATGTGTGGGAAGGAGTCAGTTCTTGTTTAAAAATAGTATCTTCAGATAATGTCCTTGGAGGTGTAGAATCACTATTCAGCATACTTGTTGGAAAATATTAACCAATTCTCATCATTCTTGTGACTGGAACTAGTAGCTCTTAATAACTCATTAAATCTAAGAGCATTTATTTTGATTGTTTTCCAGCTTCTGGAGATGTGAAAGTTTTTCCATCTACATGTTGCTTGTGATAAAATGTTTGCCTACCTTTTTCCATTGTTCAATTGTCTGATATTAAATTTTTACCCATGTGAAAGAGTTTGCTACACACTTCCTTAGTCAGTCATAGTTGTTATTTATTTCCCTCCTTTCCTCCAAAAGCTTAGAAGAACTATTGTCAGATGGATATCTATTACAGAATGAACTACTTTAATTTTTCTGTTATAATTACATTTATATAAATTTTTTTTTTTTTTGGGGGGGGGGGCAAAAAATTTCAAAATGCTGTTTACTGTGCCTATATTTGCCCCACTAAGTTCAACTATTTACTACTGCTCATGTTGGTGGTGTGATAGGAATTTTTTTTTTTAATGTTTTATTCATTTTCAGTATAAGAAAAAACAAGTGATTTTGTTACCAATAACAATTTAAAGAATCAAAAATAAAACAAAAACAGTTAAACAAATATTCAAAAAAGATAAGAAATCAAAAAAGTAAGCATACCCAAAACATTAAGTCAATTGTGGACTAAAACAGTTAACCTAGAATATTCAGGGTTGCCAAATAGTGGAGAAAGTAAATGTTTTTGTTTAGTTTAATTAATTCTGTTTATTACTTTCCCCAACTGTGGATCTATAATCATTGCTCACAATATATATGTATATATATATATATATATATATATATATATATATATATATATATATATATATATATATATATATATATATATATATATATATATATATATATATATATATATATATATATATATATATATATATAAAATAATAGATTTGATGTGAGAGGAACATTATATGACCTTACTGAAGCAGAATCTAAACCAAGTAATCCTGAGCCCCTAACAGAGGCTGAGCAGAAGGAAGAAGAAATTTGTGAGCAAGAACGTTATCTTGCTCTTTATCATGATGAAACTCAAGAACAAGTTGCTTATGGTAAGTATTTTAAGAGTTGCATTTTCTTTACATTAAAAAAAAGGAAGAAAATTCATTTTAATAAAAAAAAAAAAAAAAAATAAATAAATAAATAAATGTTTTGTTTTTCCGTTTTAGCTTTTCTCATTTAGCAGAGTGAAGCATTCGAAATGTGTCTAGAAAATATATATATATATATGAAAAATTTATGAAAATAATTTTTTAAAATCCATAATAGTTTCAGGTCAGTTTGTAAGAAATAATAAATGAAGCATTATTATTATTATTATTATTCAAACAAAAATATTTTGTTAACTATTTAAATATATTCATATTCAGTAAAAAACGTTTCCCTCATTATGGCTTCTGAGTTGATCCCCTTTTATGGTATTGATGCCATCACAAAATTGATTAGTTTTAAAGGAAGCCATTATCTCGTTGGCACTTAATGAAATATTCATGTTTATAATATTATTTTATATTATTATTATTATTATTATTATTATTATTATTAATAATTCTTGATTTAAACTGAATTATGAAAATATTCAGAGACTTTGTTGAATTCTTTGTGAAAATGCTTATTAATAGTATTTGTAAAAGTATTAGTAATAGTATTAGTAATATGTATTAAAATATATAATGAACTATGTGGAAACTTATGTACTTTGAATGTAGCCAACATAAACGGTCATTAAATATGGATACGTGATATATATGGGTATATGTATTATATTAGCTTTATAAAAAAAATTCACGTTGATTAAGACTAGTCTCATGATGTAGTTTTATGAGAAAATGTCTTCAATTTTTTTATTGTTAAAAATTCAGAGGAAGAATCTAAGCGTCTTCAAGTAGAGCTTTCATCTGATGGTTCATATTACAATCAAGTTGGTTTCAGCTATACAAATTCACAGTATGAGTATAATCAAGTTGAAGAACAAGATGATCAGAAACAGGTGACAGTTGCTGAACCAGTTACTTACTCTGAACCAGTTTCCTACAACCCATCTTCAGATGAAGATGTTTTTATTCCAACGCCTGAGATGAATATTCCACCAGATATGGAAGTGGTACGAAATTATTTTCAACATTAAAACATGCTTAAATTTCTTAGTTTTATGTTTCAAATTATGATATTTCATTTTTCTTTTTTT
This sequence comes from Armadillidium nasatum, assembly GCA_009176605.1. NCBI lineage: Eukaryota > Metazoa > Arthropoda > Malacostraca > Isopoda > Armadillidiidae > Armadillidium > Armadillidium nasatum. The sequence continues at coordinate 61,735 of SEYY01021298.1, read as the reverse complement.
TTTTTCAGCCGAAAACTGTGAAACAAAATAAAATTATCATCAAAACTGCTAAATTTATTGTGACTCAGGGAGCTCAGATGGAAATTGTCATAAAAACAAAACAAGCTGGAAATGTTATGTTTAGCTTTCTAGCATTTGATAATCCTTTGAATTCCTATTATAAATATGTTGTCAGTTTGATAAGAAATGGAAGGTAAGGATCTTAGATTTATAGTTAAATTGACTTTTTATTAATAAGTAATTTTACCACATTTATCATTGAAATTTACCTAAAGTTTAGAAATAGTTTATATGCATGTAGCTAAATAGTTTCCACTCTGTTAAGGTACCGTTTTGAAGATGAAACTGATTCTCAGACATCTCCTGAAAGTAATGGTCAGTACTTGCATCCCAATCTTTCTCAAAGTGTACGACCAGATCTAACACCAGGAGCAGTTGCTTCACCTTCTAGGCCTTCTCCTCATTGTTCATATTCAAAACTTATTACCAAAATACGAGAAAAGCAGAAAGCATCAGTAGTCATAGACGATAGTGAAACCTTGTCACCCGTAGCTCCATCGTCTCCCGTTCCTGTTGCAAGCTCTGGCAACACAGATGCAAAAACCAATTCTGTATTAAAAAATGGCACTTCATCAGATCGTGTCGTAAGCTTAGTTGATTACCCTTCTTTTAACCAGACAGCTGATGGCTCTGACATTGAGGATATAGCGCCTGCTTTTGCTAAAAAGAGTCCCAAGGGAACTTCTCATGACTACAGTAAAATAAAATGGCCCCCTCGTGAAATTCAAATGGTCATAGACAAAATGGCAAGCTACATTATTAAGAATGGTTCTGCCTTTGAAGAAATCGTTAGAAGTAGAAGTAAGAAATATTTTTGTAATCATGCGTGAGATTGTAATTGTGTGCAATAGTAATGTTATTATTATTATTATTTTAGGTGATTCGAGGTTTGAATTTTTAAATAAAACTCATGAATATCATCCTTATTATAAATGCAAGATTGAACTATACAGTGAAGTTTATGGTGATATATTTAAGAATTCTAATAAGGTAAGTGTTATTTCCTTTTTTGTAAATTATATTAGTGAAAAGAAGAATAGATAATGAGGATAGTTTTCAAAGGGTGGAACAATTAGAGGGAGAATACTCTTTGAGGCCTGAAAAAATAAAATATTGGTGATAGAGTTGGTTGGAAGGTGAGGAGGAAGGATTAATGAAAAATTGGAAACATGCCCAGAAAAGAGAGAGAGAGAGAGGCTTGAAAGAAAATTTGATAGAAAGTTGGTAAAAGTTGTTTATGGATTTAGTTGTTGAAATACAGGAATTAATAATCAAGGCCACAAGGGTAAGAATTTGAGTGTTAAATAATATATATATATATATATATATATATATATATATATATATATATATATATATATATATATATATATATATATATATATATATATATATATATATATATATATATATATATATATATATATATATATATATTGCAATTAGATTAAAAGCTAACTTGGTCAGCATATATTGAGGAAATCTAAGCGATTAGAATTATTAGGAGGGTTTTTAATAATAATAATTGACCTTATTATGGTTTTAAGACAAAGGAGAGGTTAATTAACTGGAAGTAAAGATAGGCTGGTGTTTGATTGGCAGCTTAAAATCTACAAAATGGGAAACAATGTATACACCACAAATTTAAAGTTAAAAAAATGTTGCAAGAGGAATAATTTATGTTTGAATGGATGTGAATTCAGCTGAAAGAGAGTCACAGGTTGAAACGAAGCAAATTAAGAAGAATGTGTGATTGAAAAATTGTTTAAGCCTTTATAAGAATGGAATTTTTTTTCTTTACTTTTTTATCCTCTTAGGAAGGGTCTTCATCCGGTCAGTGGGTGGTTCTGTAGTTGTTGCAAGCTTTGTAATTTAAATGGCCAGGTGGTTAATGGGATCGTTTATTAAAATAATAGTAGTTTATATTTATAGTAGCAGTTGTAATTTTAAACTTGATTACAAAATTTAGCCTTTTAATTTTCATAGATTTCCTGTATTGCTTGATTTTATTTTCTTCATTTTAGATATTAATGTTAAATAATTCTTTTTATGTAGAATCCACAAGATAGTAAAAAGAAAAAAGAAAATGCAACCAGTCGAAAGAACGTGGATCAAGCATGTAAAAATGGAGCCAATAGAACAATATCATTTTCTATCAAAAGTCGTGATCAAGAAGTTTCTCTTACAAGCCATACAACTTTTCCTATCGAGTCTTCCACATCGGAAGAAGATGAAGATATGTCTGATGGGGAAAAGGAACGCCGAAAAGTGGATAGAGAACAGCGAAGGCAGGCAAGAAAACTTAAGGAAGAAAAAGAACGTAAGGAGAGAGAAGAATTTCTAAAGAAAGAGAGAATAAGAAAGGAAAAGGAGGAGGAGGAGAGAAAAAAGGAGAAAGAAAGGCAAGCAGCCGAAGACGAATCGTCAGGAAATGAAGATTTGTATGATATTTTTAAGTATGGTTAGTAGTATCTATTTATTTGAATACATTTACGCACGTAATGACTGGTTTTTCATTTAACTTTATCAAATTATTTCACTTCCTTTATTTTGTAGCTCAAGAGATGGAGCGTGATACAAAGCCAAAAGCGAAAGTAAAATCAAAAACTAAAGCAAAGTCAAAGCCTGAATCTCAAGAAGAACCAGTTTTAAAACAGGAAGAAAGAAAGAAAAAAGCAGCAGCCTTCCTTTCTAAACTAAAGGACACAAAGGAGGAAAATAAACCAGTATATGGTAAGTAATGTATATATAATATATATAATATATATATATATATATATATATATATATATATATATATATATATATATATATATATATATATATATATATATATATATATATATATATATATATATATATATATATATATATATATGTAACAATGAATACGCCATTGTTACGTTTTTGAACTTAGCACGCCGTTGATATTAAATAAAAATATAATTAATTTATGAATGAAATTTATAGTGGAAGAATCGACATTTTTAAATGTAGTGCGAGTATAGTAGGTCCAATTCGTTTGATAACAGAAAGTAAGAAAAAAGAATATTTCGTAGATAATTCACGCGATACGTAAATTATAATTTAATAGTATCTTAGTTAAAGAAGTGAGATACTTAAGCGTGTGACCTTTATTAATCGGGGTCATTTCATATGATCGTAATCTAAAAGAAAGAAACCCAACAAGAGGGTTTGATATAATAAACTAACAGGAGAAGTAGAATTCCTCCTAGAAGAATAAGAAGATTGGAGAAGCGAATACCTCCAAAGAAGGATAATAGGAGAAGTAGAATTCCTCCTGAGAAGAATAAATAGATTGGAGAAGTTGAATACCTCCAGAGAAGAATAGGAGAAGTAGAATTCCTCCTAGAAGAATAAGAAGATTGGAGAAGTTGAATACCTCCAAAGAAGGAATAATAGGAGAAGTAGAATTCCTCCTGAAAATATTTTGTTTATATATAAGGAAATTAATAAGAATATAATTTTATATTATCAAATATTTATATTACCCCTAGACGTTTTTAAGAGATAATAAGAATTCCGGGCTGTCATAACAGACGTCTGTCTTCTGGGACTACGTCTTGTGATATATATATATATATATATATATATATATATATATATATATATATATATATATATATATATATATATATATATATATATATATATATATATATATATATATATATATATATATATATATATATATATATATATATATAATTAAAATATGCCATAAAATTAGGGTTCGATCTTACCACCAAAAGGTGCTAAGGTTGCCAGTCGAAGTCAGATGTTCGTTTGTTTAGTGTAAAACACACACTCCTATTTGACTTACTATATATATAAATATAGTGATTTAAAGTGGGTTCTTCATTTAATTACGTTGACATTAATAAATCTGATAGTGGTGACTCCTTCGATATATTAATCGGATCTTACAATCATTACTTTCGTTCAAATATTTGATTGGTAAGTTCATGGTTGTTTGTTGGAGATTTCGATGCCATCTTCTGTTCCATTGTGTAATGGTGTTGTGTTGCTTATCACTACTGGTTGTAACCTTGTGTTAACTTTATTCATTGGATTGTTATCGTTCATTAAATTTTTTTTTTATGAAAATTTTAAATTTGGATTCGTAAGTTTCAGTAAATGAAATTGTTAAGATAAGCTGATGTTAAAATCTTATCTTTATTTTCATTACAAATATTAAATATGCTGTCATTTGATCGTTTGAAGAAGCTAGTCTTTGGTACCCTTCAGTTGATCAATATATATATATATATATATATATATATATATATATATATATATATATATATATATATAATTGCTTTCTATATTTCAGGTCCTCAAATGCCACCAGAAATTGAGGCCTTATTGATGCAGTCAGCCTCAGAGTCACCAGCCTCTTCAAGGGATAGCTCTGAAAGAGAGAAGCCCCCATTACCTCTTCCTGCTTCAGAGCCTCAGAAAAGCCCACCCCCTCCCCCTCCCAAATCTCCTTCACCACCAGGCTTAACAGATATGCTGTTGAAAAGCTTTGATGTTGAGAAGTATGTATTTTATTTTGTTCAAGTTTATTATTTCTGTTTAAACTTTTTTTTTTTTTTTTTTAAATAAAATAATAATTTAAGAAATGTGAATATATTCTGTCATTGTTTATTTCATTATTTATTCGTTCGTGTTGTAAAGATTTCTGTGGAATGTCATGAAAGTATATTACTAGTTCGCTCTATTTTTGTCTTATAATTTTTCACCTTTAATTAATATGAAAGGGAAAAAAATTTATTATGTATGAATTATTTAAAGGGGGATAGGTGTACTTTTGCCTTAAGAATCAAATTAAAAGGTATTTAATTTAAGCAATGGGAAATAAATATTTTGGGAAAATTTATTGGAAAATTATATAAATAATTAAATTATTAGTTCAATAGAAGAATACTAAATCTTTGATTCATACGTAACACCTATAACAGAGAATAATATTCGGACAACCAATAAGCAGTTTAAAAAAAAAAAGTATTTGTTTTATATTAAAGAAATGTATAGCTGACCTTTACTAGGGTATAGTGAATTGGTAGAAATTTATTATATATTTTTTATTTAAAAAAAAAATAATTATTTAAAAGTAAGGAAATTTAATACCTTGACTATAAACATTTTCTTATTTATTCTGTTTTTATCTAGTTTGTGCTTATTAAAATAAACATATTAGACTATTAATACAAATACTAGTGTTATACCAGATTTTGCCGAATAATTTATTAAAATTATATAATAGTTTATATGTGCCAAGTACTAGTGATAAACGAGTTTCTACTGATTTTGTCCATTAAACTAACATATTAGACTACAAATGTACTTAGTAACCTATTAAAGTAATATATTAGTTTATAAACGCAAAGTCTAGTGTTATACGAGATTGTACTGAATACTTTATTATAATATATATATATATATATATATATATATATATATATATATATATATATATATATATATATATATATATATATATATATATATATATATATATATATATATATATATATATATATATATATATATATATATATATATATATATATGAAACTTCATGGATATACAAAATTGTATCTAAAAATCCAGTCAGTGACATCATTTGATCAATCTTTTAAATTTTTTTTTAATGTTAAGATACTAAGTAATAAGATACATGAATTGTATTTGAGAATTTCCTTTTGAGTTTTTTTTTTTTTTTAATATATTTTAATTATTTTATTACTTTTGCCAAATATTAATGACTTTCTTTTAGTTTAAAACTTATAACTCAATTTTTTAATATCCATTTTTTATCAGACATCAGTTAATATTAATTATTATTATTATTATTATTATTATTATTATTATTGTTATTATTATTATCATTATTATTCACAGACCTGTTTCTAGTCGAGAGATTTCATTAAGTCCAAAGAGGGAAAGGTCTTCTGGGAAGGAATCGATTTCTTTAACCTGTGGGTTAAGTAGTGGTAAGTTAATCTCTTTCACGCTTAATATTACTAAAACCTTAGCACTTAAGAGATCTTTTTTTTTCAAATTTCAAGTTAATAAATTACCTTTAAATAAATTTAATTTTTTTTTAGCTAGCTTCATTATAAATTTTTAAATATAAAAATAGGATGAAAATTTTTTTCATTCGAATAGGTAGCGATGATTGCATAATAAATTTCTTGTTTTAAAAAAAAAAAAATTATCATTAGTAATATATATATATATATATATATATATATATATATATATATATATATATATATATATATATATATATATATATATATATATATATATATATATATATATATATATATATATATATATATATATATATATATATAATGAAACAAGAAAGAGAGAGATGCAATCAGCGCACGGTAGGGAATTTCTAATTTTAAGGTTATGCAGTTCTCTATGATGTTTTTGACTTGTTACAGATACGTTGCAGGACCCTTCAGCTGATTGTAATGACAAATATTCGTGCAGGAAGCGGTGTGCTTGTTACCGTTTTTGTAGGTACGAATCTCGCCCACATGAGACAGATTTTCTGATCCCCTGTAACTAAAAAAAAAAAAAAACTATTAATAAATGAGTATTTAAAAGTATTTGGGTAAATGAAATTGATTACTGTATTGAGATTCATCTGGTGTTGTCTTTGATCAACTTGCTTCTTCCCTGTATCAAGCGAAGTTTAGTTTGAAAAAACCATCAAAAGAAATAGCTGTCCAAGATAAAATGTGATTGCACCAAAGTTTTAAAAAATGATTTATTATTATTATTATTTTTATTATTATTATATATTTATTTTTTTCTATTTATACAATTAATACGAGGAGGAAGCTGAAGATTTCAACTCAATAATTTCTTATTTTTTTTCTTCATATTTTGTATTATGTATGTATGTATGTATATAAAAAAAATATATATAGAGAATTGTTAACATAGTTTCTAGATGAAACTGTGTTAATGTCAAATGTTCTGTTGCTGTACATAGGTAAGATCAGGTAAGTAAAACAAAATTGACATTTAATATATATATATATATATATATATTATATATATATATATATATATATATATATATATATATATATATATATATATATATATATATATATATATATATATATATATATATATATATATATATAATTATAATTTTTATTAATTTTAAAATTAAAAATTAAAAAATAATATAAATATATATATATATATATATATAATATATATATATATATATATATATATATATATATATATATATATATATATATATATATATATATATATATATATATATATATATATATATATATATATATATATATATATATATATATATATATATATATATATATATATATATATATATATATATATATATATATGAAAAGGATTGTGTGAAATGAGTGAAAGATTTTTAATTCTATATGATATTTTCTTCTTGAAATTGATTGTGTAATCTATTGACAGGTATAAACGATTACGTGAAGCCAAAGAAGGATAAGAAAATAGTAGAAGAGGAAGAACAAAGTAGCAAGTAGGTTGTCTTTCTTTTTCCCTTTTGTTTATTATTATTATTATTATTATTATTATTATTATTATTATCATAAACTCACAGATTATATATATCTACTTTTTAAAAAATTTATCTATTTCTTAAAATCTTCACTAAAACCTAATACTGCTCCTCATAATTTTATCACTTCCTTTGACTTAACATATCTTCAAACTTCATGTGACCATCAATACCTACCTTTGAATTGAGTCTGAATTTATCTTTTCCCAATTTGGGTTTCTTGTAGACCTCTGACTTATATGTACTAGAGGTATATATATATATATATATATATATATATATATATATATATATATATATATATATATATATATATATATATATATATATATATATATATATATATATATATATATATATATATATATATATATATATATATATATATATATATATATATATATATATATATATATATATATATATATATATATATATATATATATTTTGTAAGCCCAAAACAGAACGGGGAAAAACAAAACGTTAAATAGTTACTACTCACGTTTTTATGTTGAGCTTCGTGAGGCGTTAATCCGTTATATCGTCCTCTTCTCCTTTTCGGATGGACGATGTTGATGTAGTTATCCAGTCCTCTTGATGGACGGTGTTGTTGATGAAGTCGAGTAGACGTTGCAATCCACGGTAACGACCAGAGACACTCAAACTCTTTGCCAAGGCAATAAGGATCACAAAAAGGAACAGTTTGCGGCAGAGTTATAGAAACAATTGAAGGTCAAACAAAATCCCATAAAAACCGAAATTTTTATTGTTGAAAGTTGAAGAATTATGAACAATAAGAGTTGTTCAAGTATATCCAGAACAAACAAAAATGTTGTGGAAAGAACAGAACAGAAGGAACACGCAATTATGGGCGTGGGTTATCGTGACCAACGAGAATAATAACTTTTTAATGACTGTATGTCAAATAAGAAATTCCCGCCGTCATTAATTCAAGAACTTGGAAAAATTTGATGAGATCGGGGAAGAATGGTTTTTGATGCAGCTCCTCTCCCCGGGACTGCAAAAATATACAAAAAAAATATAAAGATTTTATTGCATGAATTTTTACATGTTGCGTTAATTATATTAAAATTAAAAATAAGATTCTTACGCGTAGCTCGTGTGGTTGATTATAGATACTCTGATACAACTTCTATTTGTTGAATTTATTATAAATTTTTTTGATAATGTTTGTGAAGTTTTTTATTTAATAATTTAGTAATTGAAAATTTATTGTTTGTAGATTTGTATTACTTATTATGAATTTTTAATTACTCAGGGACCTAAGAAAGAAGAAAAACTTTAGAAACTAAATCAAATAAAAAAAAAATTGTAATTTTGCTTATCTTTCTAAAAGGTCGTTGCCTCTTTTCCATTCTTCATCTGCTTCTTTTATTTCTGCTCGCGTGACACCATCTCTGGAACAATAAAAGAACTTAGCATATGAACAGTTCATATGCTCACAATATATATATATATATATATATATATATATATATATATATATATATATATATATTATATATATATATATATATATTTAAAAATTCTTTCTCCCTAATAATCACTTGTTATAAAACACAGATATTAAAAACAGCTTTATTAGTAACATAATATTTCTTTTAAGTATGACAAATCCTAGCTTTCGTGGAGCATTTTCGCTCCACCTCTTTCAGGGTGTGTCAAGAAAAGAATTGTTGTTATGACTTTATTCCTCAATTATGAATCCTGAGCTGGTTGGTTGTTTGATTCATTGCTTCCTGCCCATTTCTCCAAAGTCCGCTTGATGTTGTCACATGAAGAGGAATGCTTTCAAGTAGTTGTTCGTGATACTATCTAATTTGTAGTTTCCGGTGTCTCGATTAAAGTTTATACTGTTTTTAATTGCGAAGGATTCGTAAAATTTTCGGAAGTTATGATTGTTGATGTATTTTAGTGTTTCGAAGTTATCTATTTTAATCATATGTCCTTCTTTTTGCAGATGGGAAATTAATGGTGAAAGCTGATTAAATGTGCGAAGGTCATATGAGTGTTGATATCTACGTCTCTTGATGTCTGTGGTTTCTCCTATATATACTTCCTTACATGAGTTGCATGGAATTCCATAGATGGCGGATTGCAATTTATTCTCGAGTTTTGGTTTAAATAATTTACCCAGAGTGTTGCTGTATTTTGTTACAATATTAATATTTTCTAATTTCATATTTACATCGGAATTTAATATTAATGTTTCTTTATAATTATTAAATTTGTTGTTGTTTGTGTTTAAGTTATTTTCCTTTTTATTAAATATTTTTTTGGCTTTGTTAATGCTACTATAAATTGTGTTTGGGGGGTATGATAACTTAATGAATGTATCAGCAATAGTTTTAATTTCATGATTAAGGTTATGAAGACTACATATGCGTAGGGCTCGTAGGTTATTTATAGTAGCATTAAAAAGCCAAAAAAATATTTAATAAAAAGGAAAATAACTTAAACACAAACAACAACAAATTTAATAATTATAAAGAAACATTAATATTAAATTCCGATGTAAATATGAAATTAGAAAATATTAATATTGTAACTAAATACAGCAACACTCTGGGTAAATTATTTAAACCAAAACTCGAGAATAAATTGCAATCCGCCATCTATGGAATTCCATGCAACTCATGTAAGGAAGTATATATAGGAGAAACCACTGACATCAAGAGACGTAGATATCAACACTCATATGACCTTCGCACATTTAATCAGCTTTCACCATTAATTTCCCATCTGCAAAAAGAAGGACATATGATTAAAATAGACAACTTCGAAACACTAAAATATATCAACAATCATAACTTCCGAAAATTTTACGAATCCTTCGCAATTAAAACAGTATAAACTTTAATCGAGACACCGGAAACTACAAATTAGATAAGTATCACGAACAACTACTTGAAGCATTCCTCTTCATGTGACAACATTAAGCGGACTTTGGAGAAATGGGCAGGAAGCAATGAATCAAACAACCAACCAGCTCAGGATTCATAATTGAGGAATAAAGTCACAACAACAATTCTTTTCTTGACACACCCTGAAAGAGGTGGAGCGAAAATGCTCCACGAAAGCTAGGATTTGTCATACTTAAAAGAAATATTATGTTACTAATAAAGCTGTTTTTAATATCTGTGTTTTATAACAAGTGATTATTAGGGAGAAAAATTTTTAAATAAATATCTAGTATATTAGCACTTATATATTATATATATATATATATATATATATATATATATATATATATATATATATATATATATATATATATATATATATATATATATATATATATATATATATATATATATATATATATATATATATATATATATATATATATATATATATATATTATAGAAGTAGAAGCAGAAGCCATAAAAAACATACTCGTCAGAAGTCTGAAGAAAGCTGGTCTCCAAGCAGTAAGAGAGACCGTAAAAAGAGAAAGAGATCACGTGGAAGTTCACATAGAAGGAAAAAACACAGATCAAGGTCAAGATCGAGATCAAGGGGACGGTCCAAGTCGCACAGGTATTTTTAACTTTAATTTTAAACAAAATAAAGGTGTTAATTAAGAAATAATAATAATAATATTATTATTATTATTATTATTATTATTATTATTATTATTATTATTGTGTTTATTATTTCTGATCGTAGTTTAATTTGAGGGCAATGCAAGTTTGTTTTTTATTTTTCTACGATATGCGATATAATAGGTATGAAATTTTATGAAAATATGCTTCAACTTATAAATTAAGGGGAAAAAATTTAGAAGTTAATTTTATTGTGGTTTTTAACATGTAATTTATTTTAAATTAGATCATACCACAAAAAGAAGCAAAGCAAGCGCAGCGGTAGTTCACATCGAGATAAAGAAAAGTCACGAAAGAAAAAGCACAAACGTCATAGAACTCCATCGTCAGTTTCCACTCTTCCTTCATCTGAATCAACATCTCCTTCCAGTCCAACAACGCTTCCTTCCGAATCTGAATCGGATATGGAGGTGCAGGTTATGTAAGTAGTTTTATTATTATTATTTTTTATTTTGTATGTTTAATAGTATTTTCTTTTTTAATTTTGTTTTTAAATTTATATGGCTAAATTATTTTGTTAGTTTGGTTGGCAAGTTGCCTGACCCACTGTGAATTATAAAATTTAATCTGTTTTTATCTCCTCTTTAGAGAATCGGATGAGAAAAAGAGCTCACGTAGTTCAAGTGTTGTTAGCCTACCTTCAGTGTGTGGCTTTTCTAAAAATGCAGACATTAAAAAGAAAAGGTTAGATAATCTTTAAAAATTTTTATAATTTCTTGAACTAACGCATTAATATGTATTATGCTGTGAATTTTATTGTCATTTTTTAAGTGTTAAACATAAAATGTTATATTCCTTAAAAAATATATATACTTTTTCTTAAAAAAAAAAATAAATTAAATTTCACAGCTCAGACATTTCGGTGCAACGAGAAGAAAAAGATTCCCCCAAAGTTGAAGGCTACACGAGTGCTGGTGATGAAAATTCAGTCAGTTCAACTCTGTCTACTCAAACGCTACTTCAAAAATCACGTCCTCTCTTTCCAGCATTGGAATCTTCTAATTCTTCCGAAGGTGCTACAGAAGTTGATAAAAGAACACATTTTAATCCTAATACGAGTTCGGCAATGGCTAAAATTGCTCAGGTATTTATGTTTATTAGTCAAAGTAATTTATATTTTTAAAATACATATTAATAAAAATCGTTAAATCTTTGTAATATGCGGGATTGTCGCGATTTATCCTGTAATAATAATAGTAATATAATCATCATAGTTTTTTTTTATAGATTTTTTTATTTGTTTACAGGGTTTGCGAGCTAAATTGAATGCTCTTTTAGAAAAGGAGAATAAAATGGAATAGAATCTATATATATATATATATATATATATATATATATATATATATATATATATATATATATATATATATATATATATATATATATATATATATATATATATATATATATATATATATATATATATATTATATATATATAATAATTGTAATAATTTGATTTCTTAATATAAATTTATTAATTTCTTTCTTTTATTTCCTTTAATTTAGTACTGCAAGGAAAAGAAAGTTATATTAATTCACGTTTGTTTGTTTATACTGACAAAAATTGATGTACATTATTCTGTTGTCATAGATGAATGAAGAATGAAAATATGAGTAAGCTTTAGAAAGTCTTACGTAAAGCCGAATGTTGAACCGTGTAAAAGTGAGTTTATCAAATTAATGATAGAAAATTGAATTCCTGTGTGTTAATTTAAGGTAAAATTGTAGAAATTGGCGTTGTTTAACGGTTCTTGGAAATTAAAAGTACGTTTGGTGCGTGTTGACCTTCCTTTGAACTCTAATGAATTTCGGAGAATTGAATATTTGTATATCAATAATTTAACGCGAAAGGATTTCTGCAAGTGTGTTACTGACGGTTGCTTTGCAAATGATCCCAAACTTAGTAAATTTTGGCTACTTTACATTCTCATTTGAACTAAAATCTAAGTTTTCAGATTTCTGAGTAATCCATGCTTAGTTATTTCCATTAAATTTAAATCTAGACGAAAGGAAACTGTATTACTGCTAAACTTTGATTTACGAAAAAAATGTGCGAGACTGCTCAACAATAATAATACTATTCAGATCCCTTACATATTGCTATTGAGAAATCAAAGGATGCGTTTTAACTGCAACCTTTAAATAATAGGGTTTTGAAAATCAAACACGCTGAAGAAAGATTTTTTAAATTACTTAAAATCAATTGATTATATAAGAGCTGTGATAAAGAATATACACTGCCGTCAAAATTTATTCGTCTATGCGATTAGTAAAATTTTATACTTTCGGTAAAAGTACACAACTATGTTTTAGTGATATTGATACTTTCTAAATTATAAGAATAGAGCCCAGAAAATTTTTTCATATTTTCCGTTTGACAATTAATTTTGTTACAATTTAAACGGATAAGGACCAGTATTATGTAGAACTGTAGAGTTTGTAAAAGTGTAAACTTAATTAGGTTATATTATTATGGTAACCAATGCATGAGTGTTTCAATACCAAATCTCTGCAGCTTGATGATAAAAAGTTAAGCTCTGACAAATTTTCAAATTTTTTTCACACTGCAGTGAAGAAAATGAAGCACGAATTCACTATAGTATCTATTATTATTTGCATTACTTTATCAGCTTTACTCATACACAAATGATCCAGTGTTATTTGTTTATAAGAATAGGTTTGTTTATTAGGATATGTTGCAAAAAAAATGTCCGACAGCTTTATGCTGGATATCCTTCCTGAAGTCAGCCAGTGGTATAGGAATAGTGTATAACCTTCTGATAATGTATAAATTGCAGTAGCAAAGTGGAAACTTTTTTCCTTTGCAAAAAGGAAAATTCAATTGTCTCGCGCGCTTCCTCTCGGTCTACTGCTATGCCGAAATGGTAAAATTATAATCCACTTTTTAGATAGATTTAATTTC
>SEYY01021298.1:10000-42500 GCA_009176605.1 Armadillidium nasatum | reverse complement strand
TTAGGGGTCCAATGCTTTTGTACAGGCTCCCCAGCCTTTATATATATATATATATATATATATATATATATATATATATATATATATATATATATATATATATATATATATATATATATATATATATATATATATATATATATATATATATATATATATCTCTGGATCAATTAAAATTAAGTAATCTAAAACTTACCTGATGAAAACAATTCATAATGAATTATAAAATATTATCATCGTAGTTCCGAATTAGACATAAAATAAGTGAACAATAATTATATTTTTGACTGGGGTTCCTGAGGCTGGGATTGGTCTACCTTAGAGGCGAAAAATGAAGTCTCTTTATAAATAAACCAAAGATTGCTAGTAAAAAGGAAGAGGTTCAGGAATCCAAGTATAATAGATATATTCAGCTTCGCGAAGTCAGGCTCCTCTGTAATTTTGCAATCAAATTGACAAATTTTTGCATTTTCAGCTCTTATTGTTTCTAAGCTTGTAGCAGCTTTTAGGCCATTTAAACTATTGGCCCAAGCGCTACTTGCAGCCAAGAAAAGAATGCCAAAGACAATATGAATCGCAAAATCCTGAAAAGATATAATAATAATAATAATAATAATAATAATAATAAATAAAAAAAAATATATTACATATTTGAATTCAGAACTCACAAAGGTAGGTATGCGGATATCTTCATTGTACATTTTATCATACACCGTGTACAATACCAGATCTCCAATTACGAAAAGAAAAGCCAGCACACCAACTGCTACAAAAAATCCACTATCTGATGAAAAATCCTGTTGAAGACTCAACTTTGAATGCTCACAAACATCTAAATCTAGTTTATATAACCTGAAATAGGTTTTTATTAGAATTAATAATAATAATAATAAATCATAAAAACAATAATAATAACTTTGAGTGTTATATTGGGTCATGAAACAGATGCAGAGGACTCTTAAAAGAAATGAAGATGGTGGTGTGAAATAGAAAATTTAATGTAATTATTCCAGTGCGATCAAAAATAATTACCTCAAAATGGGTAGCGGAGATGAAGTCTTCCAGAACAAGTATAGGGGACTAGAGTTGTTGAAACAGAAATATAAGGTTTTCTCTGGAAAATTAACAACTGGGAGCAAAGTAAATCGAAAGCATTGTAAAACCACATGTAAATAGTAAGGTTACAATTTCTGTAGCAAACAAAGCTCTACTAGGATCTCGTGTCCTCACAAGAATGATGTATATTTGATAGAAACACTGTGAGGGCCTTTGCAAGTGAGGCAGCAAGGTGGGCTCTTACAGGAAGTATGAAGGCCACTGCCACAAATGTTGGGATCGGCAATATTTTTTTGGATGCCCAAATTTATGATATCAAGAGCAACTTCAAAAGCAAGGAATGTACAGGCAAACAGTATAAAAATGGTATGTGGAAAAGGTGTACCAAAAGTTAAATCTGTCTACGGTTGGGAAAAGTAGGGACATCAGCACATTGAGGAAACCTGTGAACATTTGTGACAGGTGACTTCTTTTGTAAGTGGATGAATATGTTCTTCAGGTGAAAATTATTATTATTATTATTATTAATAATATAAAATAATTTTAATAATATTAAAACTATTAAAACAATCCAAATTCAAAGGAATATCAACTGAATAGAAGAAGCTGTTGGCAAATAAGGTACTTTTTATAAATTTTAATTAAAATTATATTTTTATTCACATAATCCGAGACTACATTGATTTCTCCAGTATTCTCTCAAAATTTCTCAAATATAAAATGACTCTTCGATAAATAATGACAATGATTTGAACGTTTCACAATGCATAGGACTCATTCTGAGTTTTATTCCAAAATACTTTTAATTCACATGATAAAAACCCCACAACAATGGTCGTTTCAATAGTTCCCTTTGTAAATACATGGCCCTTTGTGCCACAAGGACACCACAACAGTGGTGGAATACAAATGATAAACTTATTGAAGCACCTTCTTTTATAGTAATTATAGGAAAAATATAAAGCATTAACACAGTACACTACATTTCAGAGATAGAAAGGGACAACATATTAGTCTTTTAATATTAGACTAAGCACTATCCAAAAAGATGGTTGGAACTGGAGCTCTCCCAGATATGGTAAAAACTGCAAAAACTCCAGAATAGCATTGGTAGCTGTGCAGAAGAAAAAAAACTCGCAGTACTTAATCTATATATTTAGGGTTCTACCTTGGCGAACATTGTGATATAAGATTTCCAAGAAAATTTGTTTATATAGACATCAAGTATGTAAAAATTGTTCACAGGTGAGGCAGCAGAATCAACAAAGAAGATAGAGATGTTTTTGGTAATGAAAAATTAAAAGATTGAGCTTATAAAGACCTAAATTTAAAAAGATTGAGGCGATCCACAAGGAAATCCCATTTTGATAGGCAAAGAGTTGGAAAGACATAATACAACCTTGAAGAACACCACAATTAACGGAGAAAAGAGGAAGAAATTATTCAATCAATAAGTACCGATTTGGAAAGGCTTAAAAGAAAATTACATGAGTGAATAAAGTGAAGTAGAAATTCCAAGGGAGTTCAGAGATCTCTCATACAAGGTCAAAAGTCTTGGATATTCCAAACACCATAACACAAGACTCCATAGAATCCTTTTGGAAAAACTATGTCAGTATTTAGATTGGAAAGTATGTCACCAGTTGACCTACAGTATCAAAAGCTATAATACAAATCGAAAAGGAAATGAAACTTTAGAATAAGGAAATAAGGATAATTTTGAAAATTTTATTGGACAGAATACAGGTGAGAGCTATAGAGCAAGAGTTAGATGATTCAAAGTGGGTTACCTCACTTTGGAATTGGTTGGACATACGCACGCTTTGAAGCGTTTTTTTCAACCTAATAATGGTGACTTTCATTATGGCTGTGGAACATGCAGTAGATGAAGTGGGAGCTAAGCAAAATAAATAAATAAATAATTATAGCAATGAAATAATAGGTCCAGAGCCAAGCAATCTTATGATGGTGGAACTGTAGTCAAAGGATAGCTGACAAAAAAAAAAAAAAATTACAGGCTCCACAGCCATAGTTTCTATCATCTCACCTCAAAATCTTTAAAATAGAATATGAATCTGACAAATATTGGCATTTACTTAACATTTTGCTTTAACCTTTTATTCTAAACTCCTACACTGTTATACATAAAAGAAGGTTGGAATGCTAAATAAAAAAATAAACACACAAATATGTCTAACATGTTAACAGAGAGTGAGGCTGTCATTAAAAATTACAGGCCCCTTCATTTCCCTTTGCAACAAAGTAAATGATACTAATAAATTTTTAATCATCACTTATTATCTGTTTACACAACGATTTTGAGTTTCGAATGAAGATGTATTAATCTTCCCTATGTATTCAAAATTATAATACTTTCTGCATTTTTCCTAATGTAGTATATTAATGTCATTATTCACATTAAATTAATTTGCTTTATAATTTTGTTTAAAAAAAGAAAAAAAAACAGCAGCATTAAATCTCTTGTAGATTATCAATCAATCTACTTGAATACTTTTGAATTTAATTCACAATTCCATTAGCTAAATATTTACCAGAAACATTTTTGGAGTTGGTCTGAAATAAATTTATTCTAGCTCCATTTGCTTTCAGAAAATATTTTTTCACACGTTTTCCATCTTAATTTAAAAATAAATTTCACATATAATTTTAGCAACTGGTGTAATCAAAGAAAATTTCCATGTATGGCACAACTAGATATTGAAGGAATATGTGATTACCCAGGAAATAAAACAGAAAAATAAGTGATTATCTAAGGAACAAATATTCAAATATTAACAATAAAATTACTTAAAAGGTATAAAAGGTGTATGTGTGGGATATATATATATATATATATATATATATATATATATATATATATATATATATATATATATATATATATATATATATATATATATATATATATATATATATATATATATATATATATATATATATATATTAGGGATGGAGCGATACCAAAATTTTTACCGATACCGATACCGATACCTAAAAATTACCAGATACCGATACCGATACCGGTATCGGAAAATATGCCGATACTACCGATACCGATACTTTACTCTTATCCAAAAATTTGCCGATACCGATACCGATACCGGTATCGGAAAATATGCCGATACTTGCCGATACCGATACCGATACTTCACTCCATCCCTAATATATATATATATATATATATATATATATATATATATATATATATATATATATATATATATATATATATATATATATATATATAATATATATAAATATATATAAATAAAAAAAAAAAAAAAAAAAAAAAAAAAAAAAAAAAAAAAAAAAAAAATAATAATAATAATAATAATAATAATATAATAATAATAATAATAATAATAATAATAATAATAATAATGAAAACTTAATGAAAACTTACTGAAAATTATAGTCCAAAGGAATAGGAACTATCTGTGACTCTGCTGGCTTGTCCGATGTACACTGAACAGAAACTTTCATATTTGAACTAAAGCTTGTAGTTGTTGCAAATGCACATATGGTAAATATCTGATATATATATATATATATATATATATATATATATATATATATATATATATATATATATATATATATATATATATATATATATTATATATATATATATATTAGGGATGGAGCGAAACCAAAATTTTTACCGATACCGATACCTAAAAATTCCCCGAAGCCGATACCCGATACCTGAAAATATGCCGATACTTGCCAATACTACTACCGATACCGATACTTTACTCCTATACAAATATTTTGCCGATACCGATACTGAAAAGGCCGATACCGGTATCGGAAAATATGCCGATACTTGCCGATACCGATACCGATACTTCACTCCATCCCTAATATATATATATATATATATATATATATATATATATATATATATATATATATATATATATATATATATATATATATATATATATATATATATATATATATATATATATATGCTTTTTTTTTTCCTTGAATCTTCCTCATGAGAAGGGTCACATTGCTTCCAGGAAATCAGCGAAGACCGCCGGCCGCCCACAGATCTCTCAGAGGAGAAATGATACAAGAGTTCTATATTGTGTAAGGGAGGGGAACCTCAAGAGGTGCTCTATTGTCTCTGGTTCCTGTAGACATCTCTGGCAAACTGGGGATAATGTGTTTTGTATTTTGAATGTATGTTTGTATGCTTGTAGGTATTAACTAATTAGGGTTGGAATTTTGCCAATTCCAATCAAGGTTGGAATTTAGGGCTCTGGCTGGGGTTGCCTTAAATTTGTAAAAAGATCAAAAGCACTGAAAATTTAGGTTAAGAAAATTAGATATAATTTTAATTGAGTAATTTAATTATAAGGAAAGAGAAGACTAGCCAACATTCCCTTAAATTAATGATTATATGCATTTTTTTCACAAAAAAAATTCAAAAATTTACAGATTTTGTATAATAAAAGTTTGAAACTATAAAAAATTAACATCAACTATGACTTTCTTGTCTTATGGAAGGCAAACTAAAATGATCTTCCCACACTAGCAAGAATTAAATTTGTGCCCACCAAAAAGCTCCAGCACCAGTGAAAGAGTTCAAAGTAAGTAAATCAGTTCAAAAAAATAGAATAAAACTATTGCCAAAAATTGTAGAAATATTACTGTTTTTAAAATACAATCTTAGAGCAGGAACAAATTCAACATCACTGCCCTCTGCTCTTGAACATTTCACTTCCCCAAATTTTAAAACTTATGATGTAAATGTTCAATAAGATTCTGATAGTGAATAGTTATTTAAGTGAATGAATTGATTCTTTCCTCTTTTATGTTGCATTCATTTTGCCATACCCAATATTTTGTTTGATTTAATCCACCATTAAAAAGTATAATTTGCAATTAACCCAGGCAGGTAAACCTCGGTTTTCTCTGATTAGCTGAGGCTGAGGTCAGTAAAAATGGCTAAGGTTGACCAGGGCCTATACCCTGCCAACTACAGTTGGTCCCTACTTGTAGGTTAGGGTGGTAACCAGACCTCAATTTGGCTATTGTAATTTGGGCTTTCTGTGGTAGAGTGCTTTCAGAATTTGAAATGTTGGGGGGGATGTGCATTGAGTAGGTGTTTGGTTAGTTGGCATTAAGATAATTTTGTGTTGTGTGTGCATGTGCTTGTTTAGTAATAATGTTTGTAGGAGGTGGAATGGTTTTTAAAAAGTTACCATGGTATTGGGTAAGTGATGATGGGGGCAATTTTAGGCAGTGTCGTGTGTGTTTGTGTGTGTTTTGCAGGTTATAATAGCATGGGTGTGATGTCTCAAGCGTTGGAATTGAATTATGTGTAATCAAGTATAAATGATTTTGGATCGGGAGGATTTTTGTTTCATGTAAGTGTTGAATTGAGATGGTTTTAGTGCAGTTTGTGATAATTCAAAGGGCAATTTTTTTTTTTTTTTTTTTTTTTTAAAGTTTCTCTAAGATTGATGGAGAGGTGGCTGGGTACAGGCTGGAGATGCGTAGTTAGGTGTTGGTCTTATGAACTATTTATATGCTATGGTAAGAGTTGTTAACTCATTACTAAAGTTGTTATGTGACTGTCCATAAGATGTTTAGTTTCCTGTTTGCAGTGTTGATTATGTTTAGAATATGATCACAGAAGGTAAAGTGAGTATCATATGTAAGGTAGAGGATCTTTGGGGATTTGTTGAGGGGAATAAGTATATTATTTAGTTTTACATGGAGGTGGATACGGGATTGGTATCTATTGGTGGTAATTAAGATTTTTCAAAAGAGGCTGTCATTCTGTTGGAGTTTAGCCTTGATTCCAGTTGTTGGATATAGATGATTGAGTAAGTGTGGTAGCTGTGGGTATGGATAGGTTTTGTGTGTGTGCATATATATATATATATATATATATATATATATATATATATATATATATATATATATATATATATATATATATATATATATATATATATATATATATATATATATATATAATTTAGGGGTGTAATGGAACTGAAATCTTCAGTTCTGGCTGGAACTAGCAGGAATCCACAAAAATATTCCAGCCAGATATGCCTTTAACTATAAGTAACTGCAACAAAAACAAAATTTTCTATATGACTTTCAATATATATATAATATATATATATATATATATATATATATATATATATATATATATATATATATATATATATATATATATATATATATATATATATATATATATATATATATATATATATATATATATATATATATATATATATATATATATATATATATATATATATATATATATATATATATATATATATATATATATATATATATATATATATATATATATATATATATATATATATATATATATATATATATATATATATATATATATATATATATATATATATATTATATATATATATTAAAGTTTTAAAGTCTGCTAAAACTCTCACATACTATTTCTATATAGAAAATTAATGTCTGCTATTCGACTTGAACCAGAAACCTTTAAGATGGTAAGTCATGTGCATTAACCACTAGGCCATGGAGGTTCAAAAGGAAATTGCATTGTAGTTCAAAAGAATATGATCTACAGTTATCACACCAATCCCAAAGGACTCCCACGACCATAACTCAGGCAAAGGGCAAAGGGCAATGAGGTCAAAAGTTAAATCCATCACTCTCAGTTAGTTCTATAAAAAACTTTTAAAGTCTACTAAAACCCTCACAGACTATTTCTATATAGAAAATTAATGTCTGCTATTGGACTCGAACCAGCAACCTTTCAAGGTAGTTACCTTTATCTTGAGTCACACTTGCACACTACCCTCAAATGAGTAGTGCGATCAGCTCTGTATATATATATATATATATATATATATATATATATATATATATATATATATATATATATATATATATATATATATATATATATATATATATATATATATATATATATATATATATAGTTATAGTTATAGAGCTTTTTTAAGTCATCAGGAAACTATGTTAAATAATACTGCCAACCTAGTGGATCAATTTCAGAAATTCAAAATTGTGTAGAACTGAACTTTAAATCTTGAATTGTAAGAGATCAGAACAATCAGCATAAATCATCCAAATTCTTACATGGTGAGAATTTCTGCATATGAAGCATTTGTGAGAAAAGGGTGTATGCTTTCAAGGTGGAAGGTTCAGTTGTAGGTGTTAGCTTTCTTTAATCATAATTCACTTTTATGCAAATTAATATTTACCAGAAAAGAAACCTAAAAGCAGAAATTTGATTTTACTTACCCAAAATTAAGAATGATAACATGAGTATCCACAAGCCTTTTGTAGACTGTAAGTATCCACTAGATGGATGAATCCCTTTTAACCTAGTTAAACATATAAAGGTATTCATGGTTTCCTGCTCATTTTATGTTAAGTATTGATATTTAGCAATGTATGCCTCAAGATTTCATTGTGCATGAAGATGAATTACGAGAGGAGAGAATTTTTTTTTTTTTTTTTTACAAGTTTTGTTTAAGTGCTGTAGAAATATAAAATGCTTTAGGCAAAATGATAATTTACAATTTCAAAAACAGGTGCATCTCAATTGAAAATAATATTTGAATGTTCCTCAATAAGCACAACACCAATAAATGTTGGAATATATAAATTATTGTGGAGGATCTTAGGAAGGCAATTTTCATCTATGAAATTGCTTCTTATGACACTGATTTTGCAAGCCAAATTTAACATAGTAAAGGTAGATATTAAGTTTGTGCGATTGCTGAGAGACTATCAGAAGCTGCATTACATATAATGCTGTAAAAAATTTAAAACAGGTTAGAGACCTTCCAAAATTTCTTTTCAGGCTCATTACTGGTGACCAAAGTAGAGTTTCTAGGAATAACCAGGAAACAAATAGAATCATGGTCAGGAAAATTCATGAAGTGAGAACATCAGGCTTTATTTAAAGTTTTATTAACTTGTCAGTCAGAGAATTATTAAATAGAAGTAGCTAAGGGAGAGCACACAGATGGGAGTTTCACTGACATCAAATGGGTTCTAAAACCTAATAAGCTTGCTGTCATGGCATTCATTGAGTATATGTTTCTCACATCTAAAGAAATGACAATTGTTAAAGCTGTTGTATTTTAAAATCTGAAAAGGTTTTTTCATCCCATTTTATTTAGAAATTTTTCATAGAAATTTTTCATTCTTAGAAAAGTATTTAACCTAGATAAAATAAAGCAGTATATAAACCATGAGGAAAGCCTCAATATACTTACAAACTGAAGGATCTTCATAAACCCTCTTGGTTCTTTCAAAACTCTTGTGTTGGCAGATGCTACAATTCCCTAAAATTAACATAATTAGCCAATAAATAATAATAATAATAATAATAATAATAATAATAATATAATAATAACAATAATAATAAATGATGAAAAATGATAATCATGCTGAAAGATTAACAATCTTAATATCCTAGGTCACATTATGAACTATCCATATGTAAGTGTTCTTATATATACAGTGGAACTCCAATATTCGTTTGTAATAATCGAAAAATCAATAAGCCTATAACCTTAAAAATAAAAATAATATGTAAATTTCTTTTAAAATTTTATTAGTTTATGTAGGCATACACATGCGTATTACGTATTATTTAAGTACGCTGTTTAATATTGTAGTTATCCTAGATTGAAATAAAGAATAGATATTAGGTCCTATGAACGATATTCGTCTTTTTGATATCATCCCCTCAGGAACGGATTAATGACGAATATTGGAGTTCCACTGTATATATATATATATATAATAAAAGCAGAAAGCCTGATTTTAAGCAGGTTTTACCAAAACTAAATGTGAAATATAAGATAAAATGTATTTCATTTAAAAGATAACCATGCTAAATTTCAAATTTTTTTTATAATAAACTCTCTTGCACAAACTGTTCTATTTGATTGATGAAAGTTCTAATGAATATTTTAAAATGATATTCAAGTAACCAAAAAAAATCTTAAGTATTTAGGACACAATGGATAAAAATAAACTATTTATAAAAATATTTGCACTAGAATGAAAAGAGATAAATCAATCTAATATTTCTATTTTGTTTCAATTTTCCACCCTTCCAAGGTCAGGAATTTCAGAAGTTTAAAATTGCAATAGAAATTTAAATGAAAAATAAATCATGCTTTCAATAAATCAAATTAATTATATAATTAACACTTACTCAGGACTCTTCTCATGATACTGAATGAAAAACAATACTTTGATCATATATATATATATATATATATATATATATATATATATATATATATATATATATATATATATATATATATATATATATATATATATATATATATATATATATATATATATTATAAAATGTATAATGGGTATGACTGGAATGGCTAAATCAATTTTAAAATAATAATAATAATAATAATAATAATAATAATAATAATAATAATTTATTGCTGGAAATGTAGTGAAACCAAGTATGTGAAATTGGCCAAAATTTAAAGATCTAGGTTTAACTATTTTGAAATTTAGAACAAACTTCAGATTAAGATACAAGAAGCATGCTAAACAAGTTACAGATTTGCAGGTGGATGAAGTTGTGATTGATGTGCACCAACAGGAATAAAAATTGTTGAGGTAATTAAATCAATGAAGGATGGAGAGTGGCAGGTATGGATGAAATAAAAATGGAGATATTAAAAGAAGGTTCTGAGAGCATATTGGAAAGGACAGAACATCTTTCTAAATTAATATAGAAAAAAGAAGTAATGCCTGAAGAGTGGAGAAGAGTTAAGATAATAATGATAAATGATAATCATGCTAAAAGATTATCAATTACAAAATGGGGTAATTGGAGGGGAATAATGCTGCTATCAATTCCAGGTAAAATATTTACTAATAATGAATAAAGGAAAAGATAGATGAAAGACTGAGGAAAGAACAAACCAGTTTTAGGAAAGGAAAGCTGTACAGACCAAATATTTATAGTAAGAGACATAACAGTACAGTGTAACAAGTGAAAGAGGTATATGTACTTGACTTATAAAGATTTTGAAAAAGCATTCAACAGCCTACATCAGGAGACATTATGGAAACTTTTATAGAAGCATGGAATACCAATGAAAATGACTGAGCTGATTAAGATGTGTTACAGAGACAACAAATGTAATGGTGAAAGTAGAAACGGACCTGTCAGAGGAATTCAGGGTGAGAAGTGAAGTCAGACAGGGTTGCAAGTTGCAACCTTTTGGCAATGATGTTCATTGTGGTGGAAGGTAAAGGAATTAAATGGAGAAAGATGGAATAATTGGAAGATCTGGATTTTGTAAACAACATATACTTGACGAGTTACTCATATAGAGATGTGAAAGAGAAATCAGATAATGGAAAATATGGTAAGATGATAAGATTAAAAATAAATGAAGAGAAAATAAGTGATGGTGATAAATTCAGAGATATATAAATCTAAAATTAAATAGGAAAATTCTGGAAAAGGTAAAGAATTTGACTATTTAAGGTTAAAGGTGATAAGAATAAGATCTAGAAAATCAAAAATATTTGAATTAAGACCAAAGTCAGGCTATATATATATTAGTAATATAAGGTGTCTTGTTATATAATGTTATATGAATGAGAAACATGGAATCCAGGTGGAAATGATATAAGAAATATTAGGAAGATTGGTGACAATTTTCTGGCCAAGAATTATGAACAACAAAGAATTAGAAATAAGAACAGGAGTGCAAGATACAAGTGGAGTAATTGGAAGGAGATTTAACTATTTGGGATATCTGTGGAGAGGTAGCAATGAAGTTGGGAAGGAAGATGTGAAATGGATACCATGTTGCACCATGTTGAGAGAGAGGAAAGGGAAGAACTGCAAAAACATGGAGAACTATAGAGAATGTTCTAAAGATGATGGGGTAGAGTTGGGAGTAGATAGAAGAGCTCAGGATAGACGCCATTAAAAGGAGTCAACCATAGCCCTATGCACTAGAAGCATCAGGCCTTAAGTAAGATTCTACCAACCTAGGACTTTTTACAATACTTAAGCTTTCTTATACACAAATAGTGTAGTCTAGAACTTCCTAATAATTTATTTTATTTAAAAATGCAAAACAAATGTTGGGGAATATCAGCTATTAAACTATTAACAGTTTGTTCTTTTTACTCTTTTAGTTAATTTCAATCTACAATTGTTCTTTATACTCTTCAATCTTTTGTAGTTATTTCTGAGCTATTACTATAAAAAGTATATTGTATCAATGATATCTAGAAAACTATAAAATCCCAACAAAAATTTTCAAATCTGAATGTAGGTCATCATTCTTACATTCTTGGTGTAACTGATATCTAAATACACATATATTATATGTTCTTTACCACTAATTTTTAATGTTTAGAAAAAAGGACCAACTCCAATTTTGACAAAAAAATGAAAATTTTCGGTATATAATGTGGCATAAAAAACAAACTGTGATTGAAATTCAAGTAATAATTTAATGTTATAAAAAATATGTACTTTTATCAACAGTACTAAATAGTCCGTGGGGAATAACCGTGTAATCCAAGAACTTGAGGACGAACCTAAACGAATGGTTTGAATTAAGACCAAAGTCAGGCTATATATTAGCAATATAAGGTGTCTTGTAAACTATGAATGTGTATTAATATAAACATTAAATCTTACCTGTACGATATCCATTATGCAAATGAATAAGCTACTCCTCCAAGATTACTCTCGTTCCTTGGAACTGTCAAACGGCTTGTGTGTATTAGCAATTGAGTGAAGTCACGGTTCTATATACTATGGTGAAGTTCTTTAAATAAAAGTTACCAAAGAAGCCTTAGCTGGCAAAACAATAATTTTAAAACGATAAAATCTTTTATTTCATGTGAGTCTTATTTTCATAAAATATCCTTCAACAACTAGGAAAATTTTAGGAAATGCGAAATACATAAATATATAAGAAATAAAATGTCTTAAGCAACCAAACTTACCAAAGTCTTATGAAAGCAACGAATTTGAAATATCATGGGACGGACAGTGTTGCTAGAATGTTTTCATAGAAAGGCACAAGCCACAAAGTGGTTTTAAATAGGGTTAGAGATTTTATTATATAAAAACTATTTATATGCTTTCTCTAATTTAACAAGTGTATATGCTTTATATATATTTTAAGTCTCCTTGATAGGAGTTTGTAAAGTTGGTTTGTTTTTGTATCGATGTAGCTCATTTTGTTTCAAAAAACTCCCGGCTAAACAATGATCACTTTTTTAACGAATCATCTTCAAGTCTAGACTTTATTAAAAGTGTAAGAGTTATTTGCTTGTTCATTACAAGTCCTCAGAATTCGAAGGAACATAGGAACATAGGAACATAGGAAAATAGAGACAGTTAAAAGTTATGGTTAGAAGCCACAAGGGCCTATCGAGACTGTCCCAGTCCAAACAAATAATAACAATAACAATACTAATACATGCACGAAAGACTAGGTCTATCCCATCCTAGTTATCAGTTCATTCATGCATAGTCATGCATAGATAAAAGAAAAACTAAACCCCATTACACATGCAATACTCAATGAACCATCACCCACTACAAAAACTGCCGTTAGGCTTAGTCATAGGTTGATCTGTTGATCCAAAAATTCATATATACCCGCCAATTTGGCTTAGTCAGATTACTTTATAGTCCAACTATTACCTCTACCTTTCTTAAATATATATTTTTTTTATTAATTAAAGGAACTTCGAGAACCAATATTCTTCGAAACCAATCGTAGGAAGTGTCCTAAATTATTTGTCCTAAATTTGTAACGCTATTTTCGGACCTTTCTCTTTCAAGTCAAGGTTTTTAAATATAAATAACTGAGCATAATTCAGCTTCAGGTTTTTATTTGACACTTTTGAAAAAAATTTGTTGGCCATTTTCCTTATCAATTTGAACGCCGAATGTATTAAAAATAGTGTCGACCATTTTGACCAATATCCTATTTTAGTTTTTATCATTATTTAATAAGGCCTATTATTATTATTATTATTATTATTATTATTATTATTATTATTATTATTATTATTATTATTATTATTATTATTATTATTTGAAATGTCTGAGCCCAAGAATCCTAAATATCAGCATATATCTAAAGTTAATATTTTCTTCAAAAACCCATATGGATTTTAATGCTTTTTCTCTCTTTTGAACCAAAAATTGAAATATTTATGTTAATAATTATGAAAAACTACTGTGGTGAATATATTAAGGGGAAAATGTAAGTTTTGTAAGAGAAATATTCTTTTTTCGAATCTTAATATTTTTCAGGAAATGCTTAACCAATTTAAATGATTTTTTTAAGTGAATATGGAGTTATACTGTAGCTTTTGATTGAAATTCTATAATTTAATACTTCCCTAGAAATAAAAAAATTATCAAACTGCTTCTAAGAAAAATAAAGTAAAATCTGTTTACTACGATATGAGCATTCAATCTTTTGCGAAGTGCGAAAATCTTTCAAAATTCCAACATGTCTTGAAATATAAAAGCTATGGGTTTGAGCTTTTACTAAGAGACCTGAAAGAGAAGGGTCTTAGTTAATTTTACAATTAAAAAAGGAGAGAAGACTTACTATTGAACTTTT
Organism: Armadillidium nasatum; assembly: GCA_009176605.1. Taxonomy (NCBI): domain Eukaryota; kingdom Metazoa; phylum Arthropoda; class Malacostraca; order Isopoda; family Armadillidiidae; genus Armadillidium; species Armadillidium nasatum. The sequence goes on along the minus strand of SEYY01021298.1, from coordinate 27,750 downwards.
TCAAAAAGATGGTTTTCTCTTGAAGTTCCTTCTTATACGAATTCCATATAATTAAGAACATTAAGCAGTTATATTTTTGAGTAGAAGGCAATAGATATGACAGTTAGAAAGATTAGAAAAAAGGAAAATATATAACTCATACCTATTTCTTCGAATTTTGAGAACTTGTAATAAACAAGCGAATGAACTTACATTTTTGACGTCTAGACCTTACCATGAATTTTAAAAAAGTGAGGCGTGTTAGCCGGCCGTTTGTTGAACAACAAAATGATACATATCGATACAAAAAACAAACCACCGACTCTACAAACTCCAATCAATGAGAACTTAAATTATAGACAAATAATACACTAGATAAATAAGATAAAATATATACACAGATAAATTAGTGAAAGCATATAAACAGTTTTTATAGAAATCCTCATACTAGATTAAATGACGTAAAATTTTAATACATGAAAAATTATACATATATATATATATATATATATATATATATATATATATATATATATATATATATATATATATATATAATATATATATATATATATATATATATATACACATATTAAGGAAATTTGCTTTTTAACCCCGGCAGGCAAACCCCGGTTTTCCATGATTTTTAGCCGGGGTTTGCCGGGGCCGGGGGCCCCGGTCGGTTCGATTATATATATATATATATATATATATATATATATATATATATATATATATATATATATATATATATATATATATATATATATATTAGCGAGTTTACCACTGTTCCCTAACTCTGGTGGATATTGATAGGCCTCCGGCCTTTGTCCAAAGTTTACCCTATTATAGAGTAAACTTTGCTTTGCCCACCAGAGGATATATATATATATATATATATATATATATATATATATATATATATAATATATATATATATATATATATATATATATATATATATATATATCTTTCCCTACTTTCTGACTCTTGGTCCTCCGCTCTTCGGGGTTTCGGTGAATCTTTCGCTGTGGCGCTAGACATATCGAAAGCTTTCGATAGAGTCTGGCACAAAGCTTTGATTTCCAAACTTCCCTCTTTCGGAATCTATCCTTCTCTCTGTGACCTCCTATCTAATTTCCTTTCTGGTCGTTCTATAGCAGCTGTTGTAGACGGCCACCGTTCTCCTATAAATCTATAAATAGTGGTGTTCCTCAAGGATCTGTCCTTTCTCCAACTCTTTTTCTAATTTTCATTCAATGACCTTCTCTCTATTACTTCGTCTCCTATCCACTCCTATGCTGATGACTCCACCCTTCATTATTCCTTTCAATTTGAAAGACGTCCCTCCCAACAGCAGTTATTAGACGCAAGAAGGATCGCCTTGGAGCAACTGACCTCTGATCTATCTCTATTTCAAATTGGGGCAGAGAAAACATGGTCGTTTTCAATGCCTCAAAAACTCAATTCCTCCATCTTTCTACTCGACACAATCTTCCACACAACTATGACATCTTCTTCGAAAACACTCAACTCAAACCTTCATCTGTTCTCAATATTCTCGGTGTTTCTTTTTCTCGTGATCTTTCTTGGAAAGATCACATTATCTCTCTCTAAACAAGCTTCTAAGAGGTTGGGTGTTCTGAGGCGCCTTCGTAGTTTTTTTACGCCACCCCAGTTGCTTGCTCTGTATAGGGGTGTTGTTCGCCCCTGTATGGAGTATGCTTCGCATATCTGGGGTGGTTCCACACATACAGCTCTCCTTGAAAAGGTGGAGTCTAGGGCTTTTCGTCTTATCAACTCTCCTGCTCTTACTAACTCTCTCCAATCTCTTTCTTCCCGTCGAATTGTTGCGTCACTCTCTCTATACTATCGCTATTACAACGGACACTGCTCTTCTGAACTCTCTCGTCGCATACCTCCTCCACTGAGAAGGGCTCGTGCGACACGTCTTTCTACACAGTCTCATCCTTTCTCTGTCCAACTCTCCGACCCCAGACTTAACCGCTATGCTCAATCTTACATGTACTCTACTGGTAAAGTCTGGAACACACTCCCTTTATCTGTTTTCCCAACTTCCTTTGACTTGCACACTTTTAAACGCCGTGTATCGGTCACGTCGGCCATTAGCGACCCCGAATCTGATTGCTTCCCAACTCCGGTGGATTTGGTAGGCCTGGCCTTTGCCCACCGGAGGAGGATATATATATATATATATATATATATATATATATATATATATATATATATATATATATATATATATATATATATATATATATATATATATATATATATATATATATATATATATATATATATATATATATATATATATATATATATATATATATATATATATATATATATATATATATATATATATATATATATATATATATATATATATATATATATATATATATATATATATATATATATATATATATATATATATATATATATATATATATATATATATATATATATATATATATATATATATATATATATATATATATATATATATATATATATATATATATATATATATATATATAATATATATATATATATATATATATATATATATATATATATATAATATATATTATATATATATATATATATATATATATATATATATATATATATATATATATATATATATATATATATTATATATATATATATATATATATATATATATATATATATATATATATATATATATATATATATATATATATATATATATATATATTATATATATATATATATATATAATTATATATTATATATATATATATTATATATATATATATATATATATATATATATATATATTATATATATAAATATAATATAATTAATATATATATATATATATATATATATATATATATATATATATATATATATATATATATATATATATATATATATATATATATATATATATATATATATATATATATATATAATATATATATATATATATATGGTAAAGGTGGAGATTGTTTCTGAGTTTCGATTGTTAAAAAATATCGAAAATCGAAAATATCGGAGGAGCCTATCGTAAACAAGAGAGTTGCCAGAGGTACTATTACTAGACATAGACACAATTATTATTACTTACTTTTCTAGCAGAACCTAATTCGACTTATCATAACCTGAACTACCGAAATTGCCGTAAAAAGAGGCCTAACCTACACAAGAATTTGCCGTAAAAGAGACCTAACGTACACAAGAACGTTTGCACGACATAGTAGCCTAGGGCTAATTATAGGCAGGAAAATATCGATTATAATAAATATCGACATAAAAAAATATCGATATAAAAATATCGAAACTCAGAAAACAATCTCCACCTAAGCCTATATATATATATATAATAATAATATTTATATATATACTTATATAAAAGAAAATATATATATATATATATATTATATATAATAATATATATATATATATATATATATATATATATATATTATATATATATATATATATATATATATATATATTGTTTATATATATATATTATATTATATATTATATATTATATATATACGCACATTGAAAAATAAAAAATTTGGCTTAAATTTTATTTTATAAAAGAACAGAAAACTTAAAATTTCTAGAAAAGAAAATATCGTTGGTCCGAGGTTCGATATCTAGGATAAAATATCGATTTATTAATATATTGGCTTTGAAAATAACTTCGATATTTTTTCGATACTATCGTAAAACAAAATAAAAATATCTATATCAATATATATCAAAACTTTTTTAGCATTCCTAGTTCCAACTTCCCAAGTGATAATATAGCAAAGGTGTAGAGTTTTGTATTATGTTCATAGTGAAATAAATAAAATATTAAAATATTGTTTAGAATTGTTTGTGTGCTCGTGTCTTGGATATTGGTTGTGCATTAAATTTTTTATTTTCAAGTAATATCATAATGGTAATATTAAGAACATATAAATTTGTTGAAGAGTTCGCTGGAGCTGTATGCAAAATTTGAGTGATTTTATGTAGTATCCTAAATTGTGAAATTATTTAATTGCTCATATTTTTATTAATAGTTTTATTTTAATTTTTATTTTTTTCATTTATCTATTTTTTTTTTTTTTTTAGAATATTGGGACCTACTGAAAACGGAAAAATTTATTGTACAGGAAGCAAAATTTCTTATTAGACTATAGAGTAACCCTATAAATTTATAAGGAAAATATTAGGCTATAGTCTACATAACATAAGAAGATAGAGACAGAATCCAAAAGGGCCTATCAAGACTGTCCAAGTCCACCCCAAAATTACAAAAGTTGTCTTTCCCTTTGAGTGACTTATCACAAATCAAATTTTCCTCTTGCAAATAATAATGCCAACCATTCTATTTCCCATGCAACATGCAGATTATCAAGCCATAAATAAATAGGTCATTTAAATTCTAAACTAACATGTAAAATTTCTGTTATTATAAGGGATTATCAAAAATACTTTTTAAAATGTTTCCTTAAAAGCAGAGTCAGTCATACTATACCTTGATCATCCATATATTGATTCAACCTTTTCTTTAAAGTAAAAGTTACTATCAATAATACCTTGTAGTAAACCATTCCAAATATTAATTACTCTGTTGCTGAAAAAATACTTTCTCATCTAGATAGCATACCTTCGTCCTTATTTTTTTTTGGTAATTGTAGTGTTCACAGTAGTGGATTTTTTCGTATGAGACGTAAGTTACTGAAAATAACAACATACCTATGTGTTGCGAGTTTGGCTGGAACTACGTATAGGAATTTGAAGCTAACAATATAGCCTATAAATTTTTACTACCACAAGATTGCTGGATCTTTGGCGTCACAAAATTTTTTTAAAAAATTAAAAATTATATATATATATTATATTATTATTAATTATATATATATATATTATATATATATATTATATATATATATATATATATATATATATATATATATATATATATATATATATATATATATATATATATATATATATATAATTATATATATATATATATATATATATATATATATATATATACGGTATATATATATTTATAATTTTTATTTTATTTAATATTGGAAGTATTTTAGATGATCTTTTGTAAGATGGGTGATTTTGTTAGCTTGACTGATATAAATTATTTATAGTTTGGCTTGATAGACTATATGCATTTGTAATTATGTAGTTTGCTAGATATTTTTTGAATTAGGAAAATTTTAAAAAAAAGTTAAAAAAAAAAAAAATGTAATGTTATAGTGTATTACATTTTATTCCTACTCAATAAAAACTAGGGATGAGACAATTAATTATTATTGTCATTGTTATTAGCATAATCATCATAATCCATATTGCCATCTATTTGCGCACACATTCTCAGTCATCATTATTAGTTTTATGCTGATGATCTTGATGATTAATTACATACATTGGCATATATAATTGAATACAATAATTGAGATTGTATTGCCCAAGAAATTTGAAAAAAGATTGTTCTACATTGCAATTTAAGAGCTCTAAATTTAAAGTACTTGAATTTTGTATATATGTCCATATTCTCACATATTAAAATTTTTAAAATCTACTGTATGTTCTGAAGGTACTACAGAGTGTCAGACATGCATTTGGTCCCAGATATGTATTTATAAAAATCAAATTACTAGTCATATGGTAATAAAATTTGCCACAATCAAACTTGTGTTTGAGAATCATGCTGACATTGCAACAAATGTTGGAAGTGATTGCTATCATTATAATATCTGTATTACATGTTAAGGAAGGTTATTGCAAAAATCCCTTGGAAATGACCAGATCTTCAAAGAAGGATTTGATTTTGTACATGCTGACATTGAATGTGAGGAAAGTGATGTGATCTCATAATTCTACCTCACTTCTCACATACCAAGGTTTGCTCATAGCAAATTTTATTAAGAAGACCAATACTTTGACATATCTGGGACCAAGAATGAGTGGCACTCCCCATATTATACTATATATTAAAATTACATGTATTTACCCATTTGAATAAAGAATAATGAAAAGAGAGTATTTAATTCTTGTTTATCGTAAAGTTATTAAATTTCTTAAAATAATAAATTTTTTTAGAATATATATACCTTTTTATTTTCATTATCATCTTCATTGTTATCTAATTTACTATAGTCATCATTATGAACCGACCGGGGCCCCGGCCAAACCCGGCCATTTTTACTGACCCCGGCCCCGGCCCCGGCTAAAAATCAGGGAAAACCGGGGTTGCCGGCCGGGGTTAAAATGGCAAATTATACAAAAAAAAAAAAAAAAATTTTTTTTTTTTTTAAATTTTCAGCCGATTCTGCTGAAACTTTCAGTGTATATAGGTTTTTTACCGGTAAAAAAAGTCCATTTCTAGCATTTTTCCGAGTCTATTACAGTTAAAAGTTTTTTTTTTTTTTTTTTTTTTTTTTTTTTTTTTTTTTTTTGGAAATTTTACCCTTTTTCAATAGAATGGCGGTGCCAAACCACTTTTTAGAATGAGCTGAAAGTTGGACTATTTATTCAAAATTATATGGGCTACAAAAGCCTTTAATAGACTTTTGTTCCCAGAGTTATAGAAAATATGTTATAAGCCAAAAACTGACCAACTATAAAAAAAAAAAAATTTTGAACTAAAAAAATCCACCTTTTCAGGCAAAATCTTTTTTAAAAAAATACAACTCTAACATTTCCTATTTTTGGTGTGTATAGAGGAGGGGTAGGGCTACAAATTCCTCTATGTACTTTATTCGATGAGATTCGTTGGTTTTGAGATATAGCCTTCAAAAAGGTCCATTTTTGGCCAAATTTCAAAAATTCCCAAAGTTTGAGAGGCTATATCTCGCTTCAAACAAAGGGCATTTAAAAATGCCCTAAATAAAAATTGTTGCCCTGTTCCTCTTCTAAACAATTTTCACAAATAAAAAAAAATAGTAGGTAGCTTTTTTTTTTTAATAATTTTTTCCTCCAGAAGGGTACGATTTTTGCAAATTTTTTTTCAAGTGCTTGAAACTTTTTTCTAGACGTGATATCAAAAATCTATTCCCACCAATGCAAGAAATTGAGGCAAAGGTGGTATTCAGTTAAATTTTCAGCTCATGTGGACCAGTGGTTTGACCCAGTTATTCATTTTTTTCAACTTTGGGTCCAAATAAGTTTCAAACCGTTATAGACTCAAAAAAATGCTCGAAATCAACTCAGAACTTCGTGAAAAAATTCACATACTTTGAAAATTTCAGCTCAATCAGTCAAATAATTAAAAAAAAATTTCAAACAAAATATAAGAAAATTTAGATTTTTTTCTTTTCTATTTCTTTTGACCGCTCCTTTTATGCTAATGAATGTTCATCTTTGTGTTTTGATTTTAGATACTCCAAAAAGATTTGGTTGAAATTTTTTTTACTTGTAGCACCCGGTGATTCTCTTCTAATTTTCTGACTGCAGATGTTACATTTAGCTATTTCGAGAATATCCTGAAACATTGTAAAGTATTCAAATACTGCAGAAGCTGATCTTTTAGCCATATTGACTGAAAGTATAAACAAAATAATAATTTTTAAATAATGCAGCTAAATGATACAAGTTTGATAAATAGCAATAAAATAACAATGATATGTATAAATACAGGTTAAATTGATAATTTTATATCTTACATTTTTTCAAACTTTACCTTTGGGTCTTACCTAGGTAAACGTGTTAAATCACTATTATGAATTAGAATAATTTTTTTTTTAATTTTTGTACTTTTTTTAAACTTTAAATATACAAAACTGTAATTTTCTGATTTTTTTTTTTAGAGAAAATGCATATAATCATTAATTTAAGTGAATGTTGCCTATTCTACTCCTTCCTTACAATTAAATAAACCTTATATCTAATTTTCTTAACCTAAAATTTCAGTGCTTTTGACCTCTTTACAAATTTTAGGTAACCCTGGCCATAACCCCGGCCCCGGCCCCGGCCAAATTCCAGCCCCGGTCGGTCCCTAGTCATCATCATCATCATTGTCAAAAAATTCTTGATCATTCTCACTAATTAAAACTATGAAGATAGTACAATTAAATGCATGAAATTATATAAACAATGAACAATTGAAGTTCAATTTCACTTTCACACAATAAAAATACCAAAGACCTAAAACTTTTACTTTAAAATGATGTATATACCTATTATTGAACAGAGATTCTGCCATTTTGAATATAGATAAACTGAAATATCAATATCAACAGTTTAGTCTTTCACTACTCATTGTTATTTATTGAATATCAAGTATACCAATATATCAATCTGTTGATATTCAAAATGGCAGCATCCCTGTACAAGAATAGGTGTATTTTAGTTTTTTTTTTTTTTATACAAAGGTGGTCATTAATCATTTGACTTATTTAATATATTTAAAAATATTTTGATATTTTAATATACCAAATTTATTGGTATGATATATGTAATTTGCTCAGTTAGTATATTTTTCATTGGTTTATAAAAATAAATTTCAAGTTTTTAGGGTTAATTATTAAGAATGTTAATTAAAATAATTATTTATTTAAATAAATTTTTTTTTCCTAGTTAACTCTAAAAATTTAAAATAGAATTTTATTACTCAGCAAAATGTTAGAACATTAAATGAATGATAGGATTATTAAATTATTAAAAAATATGATATAAATAATTGAAATAAGTCCCTTATGTCAATGCATATATACGGGTCTCATGAGATTGAGTAGGTAAAAATATTGGAAAATATATTGAATTATTCTTATGTGGTTCTAAGAGATATCCTTACTTAAATGCTTTCCTTCAGTTTTTAGTACCAATGATTTGGAATCTAATTTTATTATTTTTTTTTTTTTATAGTAAGTAGTTATGATAAGTATGGACTGACCAGGGCCCCAGTGCAAGTCCCAGCCCTGGCTAAAAATCAGGGAAAACTGGGGTATGCCTGCCAGGGTTGAAATGGCAAATTATACTTAATATTAATGGTGGATTAAATCAAACAAAATATAAGAAAATTAAGATTTTTCTTGTTTTTTTTCAATATTTTCTGTTTCTTTTCATTGCTCCTCTTCTGCTAGTAAATGATCATCTTTGTGTTTTGATTTTAGATACCCCTATAAAGATTTGGTTAAAATTTTTTTACTTGGGACACCCGAAGGTCCTTTCTAATTTCCTGACTGCAGATGTTACATTTAGCTATTTCTAGCCTATCCTGAAACATTTTAAAGTACTCCCATACTGCTGAAGCTAATCTTTCAGTCATAATGTCTGAAAATATAAACAAAATAATAATTTTGAAATAATGTAGTTAAATAATGCAAGTTTGATACACAGCAATAAATTAGCAATGATATTTATAAATACAGGTTATATTGATAATTTTATATCTTACATTTTTGCAAACTGTACCTTAGGGTCTTACCTAAGTAAACCTGTTGAATTACTATTGTGAATCAGAAAAAAAAATTCTAAAATTTTTGTATTATTTTAAAAACTTTTATTATACAAAATCTGTAATTTTCCGAAATTATTTGGGAGAAAATGCATATAATAATTAATTTAAGTGAATGTTGGCTATTCTGTTGCTTCCTTATAATTAAATAAATCTCAATTAAAATTATATCTAATTTTCTTAACCTAAAATTTCAGTGCTTTTGACCTCTTTACAAATTTTAGACAACCCTAGCCAGAGCCCTGACCCTAGCACTGGCCCCAGCAAAATTCCAGCTTCAGTCAATCCCTAATAAGGTTTTGAGTTGAATTATAATTAAATAGTAATAAATTATAGCCTATTTAAAGGCCTACTTTCTATTTTAATTCTATTTTTAATGTCATAAATGTGTAATTTATTAATTTAACTATTTCTTTACATTATTATAAGTAGAGTTTGTTGTTGAAGTATCTTTTTTATTCAAATAATATAAGGTAATTAAAAAATATTTAATTAAAATTTTTATCAGCTTTATTTAATATAAGTTGCTATAAGATTGTACCATATATATATATATATATCAGTTATAATATAATATTTTTTATTTCAGGATTTTTTTTTTAAAAATATTTATAAATATATACTTACTTTTATAATCTGAGATAATAAATTGAATTACAATGTCTGATACTATAGAAATACCATTAAAAGAGGGAGATGAGGTAAGATTTATTATTATTATTATTATTATTATTATTATAGTAATAGTAGTAGTAGTAATTATGTGAATTTGGTTAGGGTAAATGAGCATTATTTTATCACTTAATTTTTTTAATTAAAAGTTTATTACTATGTCCTAATTTTTTTAAAATTGTTTTAAGATTTTATTACTATGTCCTGTTTGTCAATTGCTTTAATCTTTCATTTACTAGAAAGTAGTATATATATATATATATATATATATATATATATATATATATATATATATATATATATATATATATATATATATATATATATATATATATATATATATATATATATATATATATATATATAATGTCCAAGACTTTGAGCGCAGAATTATTACAAAGATATTATTCAGCAAACACTTTGTCTGCTAAATAATATCCAGAAGACTAGGTATCTAATTTTTAAACTAAGAAGCATAACCTCCTTTGGTTCCTATCAAATATATCTATTCTCTTTCCAAAAATATCTCTTAACAACCTCGGCATATCACACAACCATTCATTTTTTTATTGGTTCTGATGGATCTGTTTCTAATACTTCTGATGAAAAGGCTAATCTATGCAAACTCTTAATTTTCATTGAATTCAACTCTTGATAACTCAAATATTTTTTCCTCCTACTCCAAACTACCTCTCAGAAATCCAGTTGCCCTACCCGAAATTACATACTATATATATATATATATATATATATATATATATATATATATATATATATATATATATATATATATATATATATATATATATATATATATATATATATATATATATATACCGTATATATATACTTGTGACAGGGTATGTTGTTAATCACTTTAAGTTTGTTTACTCATGTATACTTTTCTTTCAAATCATTCCATTTTATCTCTTGTCAGTTGAACAACTTTTTCATTGCTTTTCAATGGTGATGCTCCTCAAGGTTCTGCCTTATCTCTCTGTTCCAACTTGATGACCTTTTGAGAGGTTCTCGCTAAGCCTTTGCCTTCGTATGCTGATGACTACATTCCAATTAGGAATGTACCGATAGTATTGGTATTGGTTAATATGGCCGATACTTGGCCAATACTCCTTATGAGAAACTTTTAGATTAAAAAATAAATCTAATTTTGATATATAAAAGTTCTAATAAGGAATTCCTTAAGCTAGCCCATAGTTCGTCTATTATGTCATGTTTGAATAATAGCGTTTTTTATATTTTGTCTTCTCTGTTGATTAATTGAGGTCTCTTCTTTCATTATTTTTATTCTTTATATTGTAGCTAGTTAAAGAATCTTCTTGTAAATTGTAATCATGTTAAAACATAAAAGCGAGTAGCTAAACTTTGTTAATACTTACTGGAAAATGGAAATGGAATATTTTTTGAATAAACACAAACATAAAAAAGTTATTAGTATTATATTTGCAATTATTATTCCTAAAAGATATTTTAATTTATAAAATATACTTGGGCACAAACAAATATGAAATACATGACTAAGTATTGGATGTACAGGGAATGCAATCCTCAGTTGCCTAGCAGTGCACAAATGTTCTATCTTATTACTGTGTATTTCTTATAATAATTAAAGTATCGGTATAGGAACCTAAAAAAAAATAAGAGTATCAGTATCGGGCTCTTTACTGGTATCGGTACATTTCTAATTCCAATCTTTAGCTTCTTTCAAAGCTTCTACCTCTTTTGCAACTAGAGTTGCCTCTCTACTTTAGCTTTCAAATTCTATTCCATCTGATCTGGGTAAGTTTTCCCGTCTGGAAACTCCACAATATTAATTATTTTTAAGCTCAAATCCTATAAATTTTACTCTCAAAAACATCTCAACATTCTAGTATCTTTCAACCATTCTATAGCTTGGTGACAAAGTAAAAAATTATCTTGGAAACCTCTTGTTACAATGGTTGACAGGATGACTTAAGAAACTATGAAATTAAATTTGTTTTTTTCCCCTTCCTCCTTACAATTAATAAACTATACTAGGGTTTCCCTTCTTATGTTTTAAGTACGTTTCTTACATCCAAGGGTGAGGACCTGTAGTTCCATTTGTCATTTAGATAAGGTCAAAACAAAGGGCAAATGACATAAACTGTTCTTTACTTGCAAACTTGTATCTTTCTTTGCAAGTAGACCTTAGAGGTTCTTTTATTTTAATTATATGTATTAATTAATGCAGATGCTTGAGTGACTTGACCACTCGACTTCCACCTCCCAACCTCCCTTGAGACTTTCTCACATGTTAACAAGGTGCAATATCTTAATGTTTTGTGTTAAGATTTAAAACTGTTTTTTGTGGCACCTTTTACGTTGTAGTCTAAATATTTTTTTATCCATCTTATATTTCCGTCCAGATTTAATCTCTTACACCTCATTGTTTGCGTTTGTGTTCACTTCAGATATATTTGTTAGGTTTTATGCAGATTTTATATATATATATACTGGTATATATATTTTTTTTTATGTTCACTCCATGAATAGTGCTTCGATCAGGAGTGAATGGTATCAGCTTAAGAAAATTTCAGGAGTAAAGCTAATTTTAATTAATTTACAAAAAAATATTGGCTTAATGATTATTCTTCCTTAAAATTTTTTCTACCTATTTAAACTATTTCCCATTGGCTGTTGACTAATCTAAATTCTTGATTAACACTTCCTTTTGTGAGTTAAAATACTGTATATAAAAAAAATTATTATTATTATTATTTTGGTTTCAAAAATTTATTGTATTTAAAAATAGCATAATTTAATATTTTTACTATTATGGCATTTGCAAGAACTTGCACTTACTCTGCCCTGAAATCTGGACTTAGTATAACATTATATATATATATATATATATATATATATATATATATATATATATATATATATATATATATATATATATATATATATATATATATATATATATATATATATATATATATATATATATATATATATAATTAAATTTTAACAGGTTATAGAATTAGACCTTACAAATTTACCAGATGGGGAAGAAGTTCTTGGTATCCTTCAAACAGAAAGAGTTCCTTTAAACTATTGGATTGACTTGGCAGTAAGTTTTAAGCTTTGTTTAAAAGGTTTCATCCCTTATTTTAAAATTGTCCTTATTTTCATGTCTCATTTTAAAATAGTCTTGAATACTAATGAATGAAATTGTGTCAGTATTATTTCAGAAATAAATTTATTATTATTATTTGGAGGTGATAATAATAGTATTTGTTTCCTTTTCACTCACCCTAAAGTATACATGTTTGAAATGGGAGTTATTTTTTATTCTCTTTCTTAAGGTGGCATATTTCAAAATAAAAAAGGAAGAGGATTTTGTTAAAATTCTTGAAAGTAGTAGGGCCGATGCAGAGACAAATTATGAGGATTCTGAAAAAGATCAGGTAATATATACGCTTATTTATTTACTATTTATTATGTTGCCCACATATATATATACATATATATATTACAATTTAAATTGCTTAAATTACTACATTCCCTAATGGAGATTGAAGTGTTTATGAGGTATATATATATATATATATATATATATATATATATATTATATATATATATATATATATATATATATATATATATATATATATATATATATATATATATATATATATATATATATATATATATATATATATATATATATATATATATATATATATATATATATATATATATATATATATATATATATATATATATATATATATATATATATATAAACAAAGGAATTTACAAATATTTAACTAAATAAAGAGAAAAATTTATTATTTTACTTGAATTTCATTTATTTTTAATTATTCTGAAAAAAAAAAAAAAAATTAATAAAAACTAAATTGGTGCCAACCTTGATTCAATCCCTTTGAAAGGGCCTCAGATGAATTTAGATTCTTCTTAAAATAAAAGAGGTTATAAGAATTCACTGGGAAATATAAGTAGAAAATGAATTCTACAGCACAAATGTGGCTGGAATGAAGCAGGTGTGATCTTACAGTGCAGTTGCTGACCTAATAATCATCTGAAATGTGGAACTTCATGTGTTTTTGAAGGCATTGTAATGATGTAGAAATGTGAGTGAACAGCTCACTTCATCACACATAATGTGTTGTGCATACGGAAAATGGAAATGGGACCAATTTTCAATTGTAAAGATAAAAAGTGTTTTTGATCCTCAGGGGACTCTTTCGAGTAGGTAGTCGGAACCGAATCTCCCCACGTTTGAAAAAAGTACTTTTTATGTACTTACACAAAGGTTTCAGAGCTGGTAAAACTTTTTTTTTTTTTTTTTTTTTTTTTTTTTTTTTTTTTTTTTTTTTTTTTTTTTTGACAGTTGCCTTTTTAATATTTCGCTGTTCCAGCTCTGTCCAATAATAGCTTCTGTTCTGTTTACAGTTATTAATCATTAATTCTAGATTAAGAAATTTATGAAATATAATGAAAAGAATGCTTTGTTACTAATTCTTAAATTTTCACTTACATTAAAAAGGAAAAAAATATTTAGAGAGCATAAAAATTTTATCAATTGGCTTGGCCCCACCTTTAAAATTTTTTTGGTTCTAACTTCACAGCTCTGTTTAATAGTTGAGATAATTATGAGCAATTTGAAGTTTATGAATCCTTTATAGAGCTTCCAATTTTTGAAAATCACTAAAGCAACTGTCGTTATATGAGATATTTTAAATTAATATTAAAACTTGAATGAGAGGTGATTGAATTATGATGGTTGGAGACAGTGAAATAGGAAGTATATTTGAGAGGGAGACGTCTTGAAGTTTTCTTTATATTACCACAAGATGAGGCAAGTTCTGACTGAGAAACTATGGATTTGTGTTGAAAATAAGATTGGGAAGGTGAATTCTATACTACAGATTGGGAATCAGAGGTCGGAATTGAGAAGTTAAAAATTAAATTTTTTTTCTGTTGACTCCTAACCTTATTTGTTCATAGTTATTGAAAACCAGCATGCAAAATTAATAAATAAACCATATATATATATATATATATATATATATATATATATATATATATATATATATATATATATATATATATATATATATATATATATATATATATATATATATATATATATATATATATATATATATATAATTACTTACCTGTAATTTGTAGATGAGAGCATTTGATACACTAGCAGCTTATTATGGACAGAAGGCAAATAGGGAAAAAGATAAAACAAAAAAGAAAGAACTTTTTCAAAAGGCAACCCATTTGTATACAGCAGCAGATAAAATAATTATGTATGATCAGGTATGTATTATTATTATTATTAAGGTGTAACTGTACTTCTGAGGATTTATCTTATTTTTCAAAAATTGTATTATGTTAATGTTGAAATAATTATTATTATTATTATTATTATTATTATTAGTATCAAATTTAGTTGTCATTCTAAAGTTATATATTTTTAATTAGAAGTATTAAAAATGATCATTTTCATAATTGTTTTAAAATTGATATTTTAAGGTCTGTTTTACCTTTAAAAGGTTTATTATCTTTGTTTATTTTTGAAAGAATCACCTTTTGGGAAGAGCTTATTTGTGTCTACTTGAAGGAGATAAATTAGAACAAGCTGATGCCCAATTCCATTTCGTATTAAATCAGTCTGCTAATAATATACCATCATTGCTGGGAAAAGCGTGCATTGCTTTTAATAAAAAGGTAAAAGGTTATTTCAGTTATTTTACTTCTTAGTGGTTACACTTTGTACACAAGAATACTCAATGTATTTGAAGTATAAGATATAATGTGGCGAAAAGTTTTATTTCTCCAAGGTAAATGTTCAATTAATTTTGGAATCTTATATTTGTATTACAGGATTACAAAGGGGCGCTGGCTTTTTATAAGAAAGCTTTGAGAACAAATCCTAATTGTCCAGCTGCTGTGAGGTTAGGAATGGGTCATTGTTTTATGAAATTAAACAATCAAGACAAAGCTCGTTTAGCATTTGAAAGAGCTTTGGAGCTTGATGGGATGTGTGTTGGAGCATTAGTTGGCTTAGCTGTCTTAGAATTAAATGAAAAGAAGCCAGAAAACATTAGGAGAGGTGTGCAAATGCTTTCGAAAGCTTACAATATCGATTCAACAAATCCAATGGTTTTGAATCATCTGGGAAACCATTTTTTCTTCAAACAGGTATTTACATTTGAATTTAGAATTTTTGTTGTTGTTGTTGTTAAGTAATTTGGAATTATGTTGCTTTAGTATAAAATGAATTGATGAAAAGCCAGTATAATTGTATCACTCAAACTATTCTCTTAGCATAAACATTATGAAAAATAAATCTTTCTATTGTTTTGTATTTTTTATATATAAAATTCTCATCTTGATGTACTTGTTTTTCTTTGCAGGACTTTCAAAAGGTACAACATTTAGCCCTTCATGCGTTCCACAATACCGAAAACGAATCCATGAGATCTGAATCATGTTATCAGATGGCAAGAGCTTTTCATGTTCAAGAAGATTATTCACAGGCATTTCAGTATTACTATCAAGCTACCCAGTATGCAGCTTTCAACTTTGTATTGCCCCATTACGGACTTGGTCAGATGTATATATATCGAGGCGACACTGAAAATGTAAGTACTTCAAATGTATTTGTTTTCTTAGATAAATTATAAATGGTAAAGCTAATGTTCATTTTTTAATTTGTAGGGTTACATATATTAAATCTTTCACCTTGACCAAACTATTTTGTAATATATACCATACTTCATTTTAAAGTTTATTCATTTCTTTGAGAAGTTAGTATACGATCAGTTTAACTTTTTCTTTGGAAATTATTACCACCACAATGTACTTTTTATACCAAAATATATCTTTGTGGCTTCTGACAGCTTCACTTTCACTGAATATTTAAAATACCTATGCGTTGCATAGTATATTTTAATTTTATATTACAGGCAGCTCAGTGTTTTGAAAAAGTATTGAAAGCTCACCCTGGCAATTATGAGACAATGAAAATTCTTGGCTCACTTTATGCAAATTCTACATCACAGAGTAAAAGGGATCTTGCCAAACAACATCTAAAGAAAGTAAGTTTTATTATATATATATATATATATATATATATATATATATATATATATATATATATATATATATATATATATATATATATATATATATATATATATATATATATATATATATATATATATATATATATATATATATCACTGGGAGAAGAAGGTTTGAGTAATGTGGATAATTATGTTGAGCTGAATTACAATTTATGCTACTTCCGTGGCGTAGCTGTAATGTGATCGACTCACGTGTTTGATGGCGCTGTATCAATCCCTGATGCAGATTCTAATAAGCTTCCCTGAAAAGTTTCTCCTCCTTGAATAGGGCAATGTCTGTCAATTGGAAACTCTTCACTTGAAAAAAAAATTGCTTGTGCATTGGTTTAGTTCTATTATTATTATTATTATTATTATTATTATTATTTATTATTATTATTATTATTATTATTTTTATTTTAATAAAGGTAACAGATCACTGCAATGAAGATGTT
>SEYY01021298.1:0-5000 GCA_009176605.1 Armadillidium nasatum | reverse complement strand
AGTAACTTGGCACATGAACAAATGATGGAAATGAGGTATACTTGTCAAATATGTTATAAATTTCTTTGAGGTATGGAGAATTAAATACTTGAAACTTTGATGTGTGGAACATTTTTATAGTTTACTAATGAAAGATAAAGGTACAATGCATGCATTTCAGAAGTTGAGAAAAAAATGTTTAGATTAACCTAGAAAAAGTGTAAAGAAAAGTAAAAGAAAGATTTGAAGGAGTCCTGTGAAGTTAATGTTATTAAAGGTACCATTTAGCTTTATCGGAATTTATTTATTGTTTTTAATAATAATAATGAAACTCATTATGCATTCGAAAGAAATTACAAATGTTTTGAGCTGAAAAAGCCTACTGGATTGACAACTTCATCCCATGAGCCTCTAATAATAATAATAATAATAATAATAATAATAATAATAATAATAATAATAATAATAATAATAATAAATGAAGCTATACTTCCATATTTAATTTTTTTTAGTATGAAAATTGTCAGAAAAAGTTCTTCAAATATCCTAACGTGGAAGTTTTAGGTTATTTATCTCGAGCTTATTTCCGCGCCGGAAAATTAAAAGAAGCAAAGTCAACTTTACTGAAGGTATGTATTCACTTTCACTCGTTGAAGTTCTAATTTATAAATGAATTTTGTATCCACTGAAACTCCTGTTCTTTAAACTGTATGATTGATTGTATACATTTTTTATAGGCACGGCATGTTGCGCCTCATGATACTGTAATCCTATACAATTTGGCTCTTGTGTTACAAAGACTAGCTATGATGGTGCTTCGGGACGAAAAATCAGATTTGAAGACTGTGTTAGCGGCTGTTCATGAATTAAAACTTGCTCAGAGGTAAGCTAATTCTTTATACTTGTTTAAATACTAGTTATTGATTTTTTATATAAACTTTTATATTATGATTCGATTTAACCCTTTATTTTGTCTTAATTAATATGTATCTCAGTTTTAAACTTTTTCAACTGAAAGTCTAAATGATACTGTGAAGAAGTTAGAAGTTTCAAAAGAGGAAGAAGATTTAAAATGAGTAGAATAATGGAATGTTGAATCGACAGCTTGAGTTGATATGGTTAGAGAAGAAGCTGAGATCGTTAATGAAATGCTGAAAAAATGGTGAGAGACGGGACAAAATCTTAAATAACACAGATATTGACAAGAATGAAGAAGTATCCTCGTAACAACGGTCAATATGGAATGATTTGAAAAAAAGTTAACCTGAAAAAGTGAGCGAGGAATACAAATGCAGAGCTTTGAATGATTTTTACAAAGCCTGTGTGATGCCATACTTTGTCAGTCTTGGACATGTCAAGTGCCACGACGTTCATAGGTTTACGAATCACATGCACACTAAACGTGAAATCTCTGAAAGGAGGCGATGAAGAAGTATTGTCAGAGTCGTCCAGGGCTGAATTAGATGAAGGGGGAAAGCTGAATAGATTAGCTTTTCAGTTTAGTTATTGACAATAAATCTATCGGAAAGAATAAGAATAAGAATAGGAATGGTTGATTTATTAGTTACTAGATTTTGTCAAGAGGTCAGAACTAATTAAAAGTATAGTATGACCAGGGTGTTAAGCACATTTTTCTTTTTAGTGCTTATGTGATTACTCCATCCAAAATTATCTTTGCAATGATTCTGATCTAAATTAAAATTAGTATATATATATATATATATATATATATATATATATATATATATATATATATATATATATATATATATATATATATATATATATATATATATATATATATATATTATATATATATATATATATATATATATTGATTTGTCAGTAGATATATAATAACCTGCTGATATATTATGTTAATCATTTGTCTTTGTTTATGTGTCTTGAAGGTGAGAAGTAAATTGTGTTAATGTTTTGCCATTTACATTTTCATAATTCGAATATAACCCATAAATCAAGCATTTCCTGACCTATGTCCATTATATATATATATATATATATATATATATATATATATATATATATATATATATATATATATATATATATATATATATATATATATATATATATATATATATATTTATATATATATATATATATATATATATATTCTTAGATATTTCCAACACCTGAGCATAAATGGTGATCGGTTGAAGTACGATCTTGGTGCTGCAGCTGCAGAAGCAAATCAATGTCGGGATTTGCTCTCTCAAGCCCAATACCATGTTGCAAGAGCTCGAAGACAAGATGATGAAGAGAAAGCCCTTAGGAAGAAACAGGAAGCCGAAAGGGAGATGCTTCGTAAGAAGGTTATGGAAGAAAGGCAGAAAATTGAAGAAGATCGAAAACTTGAAGTGGAAGCCAAAGTAAGGATATATCTGAGAATGATTTTTACAAAGCCTGTGTGATTTTTTTGGTAATTGTGAGATTGGAGCCACTGCTCTTTAAGTGCTTTCTTATTCTTTTAGTAGATTTTGAACCTCTTGTTTTACTTTTTCACAAATGTACTACTTTCAGATATTTCTCTTATTATTATTATTATTATTATTATTATTATTATTATTATTATTATTATTATTATTATTATTATTTGTAGTGACTACTGTATGTTGCAAAATTTTTTTTTTTTTTCATAATTTACTTTATTCCCAACCTCATATTTTTTTAAAGATGAAAGCTCGTGAGCTTTATAAGGAGAAAATGAAGAATGCTGTTATAATAAGCGAACCTCCTCCTGAAAAAAGATCAAGCAAAAGTGGGGGAAGAGGACGTAAGCGGGATGACATCATTTCCGATGGGTCGGATGGTAGCGGTGACGAAGGCAGATCAGGATCCAAATCAAAGAAAAACCGGAGGAGAGGTGGTGGAGGTGGAAGGTAAATCCGTTTTTGTATTATTTTTAACTTTCTCATCCCATGTTCTAATTTTAGTTAATGCTAAATTAGTGTAGTTTAATTATAGCGTATATTATGTGTATGATTGAGTTTGCCTTTAGAGACTAGAATTCACCAATACAAAGATATTGTACTCATATTGAATTTATTTATATAAACTCTATTTTGTTGATTAAATTTTATTGAAAGTCGCAAACCATGCCGTCCTTCCCTTTGAAATTATTATTATAATACATAAAATTCTTCTGCACACAGGAAGAGACGTCGTGGTGATAGTGACGACGATGGAGGAAGAGGCCGCAAAAGGGGAAGAGCATCAAATCGTGGAGACGATGGATTATCATCCAAACAAAAAAGTCGTATTGTTTCCAAAGCTACAATTTCAGATTCTTCGGATGATTCTGATGTTGATAATTCAGGCAAAAAAGATAGCGACTCGAGTAGATCACCTCAAAGAAAGAAACCCAAAGTTATTAATTCTGGTTCTGACTCCTCTCGGTCAAGGTCGAGGTCAAGATCTAGATCAAGGTCCAAGTCAGGGTCAAGATCAAAATCAGGATCAAGATCTCGAAGTGGCTCACGTAGTGTATCTAGGTCTAGATCAAGGTCAGGCTCCAGATCAAAATCTAGATCAGTTTCTAGGTCTAAGTCAAGATCGAAATCAAGATCCGTTTCAAGATCGAAGTCAAGGTCCGTCTCACGTTCGGTTTCAAGATCCAAATCAAGGTCGGTTTCCAGATCGAAATCAAGGTCAGTATCAAGATCGCCATCTGGGTCAAAATCCAGATCGCCATCTAGGTCAAAATCCAGATCACCATCTAGGTCAAAATCAAGATCAGTTTCAAGATCGAAATCTAGATCACGTTCAAGATCGGGGTCTAGATCCAAATCACGTTCACGTCTAGATCAGGGCTTCTTAAACTTTTTTATATAGCGACCCCCTTCAAGCTTAGGAAATTTTAAACGACCCCCTCCTCCATATAATGAAATATATATTAACCGTAGATGTAGATGTAATATCGCACTATTTTACAATGTAAATAAAATAAGGATTAAAGAATACGTACCCATTCATTTCACATATATATAATTGGAAACGTTGACGGGATATCGGTCGTAATAAAACACAATAAACAGAATGACATAAAACTATATATATATTTATTCAATAGGAAAAATAAACTTTTGTAACAATTTTTTTATAAGAAAACATAAAACTATATCTATATATTCAATAGAAAAAATAAACTTTTGTGACAATTTTTTTAATAAAAACATATTATTAACATCACACAATATTAATGTGACGGATGTGATTGTTTATTTTTACACAAATAATTAAATCTAGGCTCAATTTGAGTTAGTGCAGATCGTAATAAATTTTCAACGTTTATTAAAGTTGAACGGTATTTTGATTTTATGTAAGTTAATGTGGAAAAGGCTGATTCACATAAATATGTTGTACAAAATGGCAGTAATTTGTTCATTGCCATTTCCGATAGTAGGGGATATTCTGATTTGATTTCTATCCAAAATTCATGCACAGGCACTTGAGAAAATCTGAGTCGCAAGGTAGTATCACTTGTTAATTCGGCAAATTCTTCTTGTGCTTTTAAGTTTAAAAAATTAATTTCTTTCATTTCAATTGAAAATGGATTGCAAATCCATTGTTGTGTATCGATATCATTGGGAAAATACCTATGCATGTAAACTTCCATATCCTTCAAATGATTAACTATAATTTTTGTTATAGGAGTATCTTTTTTTGAAATATTGTTACTAATTATATACTCGTCAGTAAATGGAAACATTTCGAGCGATCCACTTTCCACTCTGTTCTTCCATATAAGAATTTTTTTAACAAAGGCCTCAAGTTTATTTTTTAACATAAACATATTAACGCAGACTCCCTGCATTGATAAATTCATATCATTGATTTTATCAAAAATATCTGCCAAATAGCATAGCTTGAGAAGCCATAAATTATCGTGAAAATAATCGGCCAAATTAGAATTTTGCTCTGTTAGAAATATAAGAACTTCATCTTTTAAAGTTAATAATCGTTTCAAACTTCGACCTCTTGATAGCCACCTAACTTCAGCA
>SEYY01021297.1:45000-58170 GCA_009176605.1 Armadillidium nasatum | reverse complement strand
TATATATATATATATATATATAATATATATATATAATATATTATATAGCCAGTCAGCCAGCCACCATTCGCAAGGTTGGCCTTTTTCTGTCCAGCCATTAGGTGTAAATTTACCCTCCAAGTTAATGGTTTGGTTGTTGAACTAGTTTGATAGATAAACACTTAAATAGCCAATTGTTTGCCAGGTTATACCAGGCCATAGGAATATATTTACCCTTTAAGTTGAGGGTAGGTTAGCCTAACCATGACTTGAAGGATATATATATATATATATATTATATATATATATATATATATATATATATATATATATATATATATATATATATATATATATATATATATATATATATAAATGAAATAAAATAATCACCTTCCCCCAGGTAGGACTAAGTCCTGTCAGTAGGATCTTACGAGGAAGATCCCTAGGTTTCAAGGGCCCACGGCGGATACCTCTGGCTGGGCCAGGCCTATCGCGGATGCCGGAGATTATTCCCATCAGTGGCAAGAGCACTCCACTGATGTACTCGTTCAACGACTGAGTCATTCGGAGCTATGCACAAGGAGAAATCACTCACATTTCCCGCTCCGGAAAGGCCTCGAACCCTGGACCTCTCGATTGCTATCACGAGTGCTCGATCGACTGAGCTATGGAGCCGCATATATATATATATATATATATATATATATATATTATATATATATATATATATATATATATATATATATATATATATATATATATATATATATATGTGTGTGTGTGTGTGTATATATATATTTGGAGTAACTGTTCAGAAGGAAAAAATTCTCGCAACCTGAACAGAATTCCCAGCTTTTTAGAGGCCGCTTTAGCAACCATTGTGATATGAGGTTTCCAAGACAGTTTATTGTTTATGTTAAGACCAAGAATGTTATTGTTATTTACAGGTGAGACGGGAGAGCCATCGAAAAAGATAGGAAAGTTAGGAGGTGTTTTCTAGAGGGAGATGTGAAGAAGTTGAGTTTTTAAAGAGTTGAATTTCACAAGGTTGCTATGTCCCCACCGGGAAATCCCATCCAGATCGGCAAGAATAGAATTGGAAAGTTGCAGACGAGAAGCAACTCTAGAGGCAAAAGAGGGAGCAGATTTGAAATGAGTAGAAGAATGTAGAGTTGAGTCATCAGCATAAGAGTGAACAGAGTTAGAAATGCAGTTGAGAAGATCGTTAATGAAAAGTAAGAATAAGGTTGGAGATAAAACAGAGCCCTGAGGAACACCACAGTTGACAGAAGAAGAGGAAGAGGTTGCTCCATCTACAAGTGCCGAAATGGAATGATCTGAGAGAAAACTAGGCAAAAGTAAGCAAAGGGAAGGAGGAAACCCTAAGGAAGGGAAGGAGAGCTTGGAGAGCAGCGACGCATGCCATACCCGGTCAAAAGCCTTGGATATGTCAAGCGCCACCACACAAGACTCCCCGAAGTCCCTAAGGGCAGAAGACCATAGATCAGTAAGATAGGAAAGTATGTCACCAGTTGACCTCGAGCGACGAAAGCCATACTGGTGATCAGAGAGAAGAGAATGAGACTCCAAATGATCCAGGAAATGAGAGTTGAGGAGAGTTTCAAAAATTTTAGACAGAACACAAGTGAGAGCTATAGGTCGATAGTTAGAAGGATCAGAGCGGCTACCCTTTTTCGGGATCGGTTGAACAAATGCACGCTTCCAGCAATGAGGAAAAGTAATAGTATTAAGGCATAGAGAGTAGAGTTGAACGAGGACAGGCACTAACTCGGAAGCACACTCCCTCAGAACACGAGGGGGAATGCCATCCGGGCCACTGGCCTTCCTGACGTTCATAGATTTCAGGATCCCATGCACCTGTAATTACAGGCAGGGACATGGAACACCTGAGAGGAGAAGGAGTAGGAGGAGGGATATATATATATATATATATATATATATATATATATATATATATATATATATATATATATATATATATATATATATATATATATATATATATATATATATATATATATATATATTAGGGATGGAGAGATACCAAAAATTTTACCGATACCAATCCCTAAAAATTTACAGGTACCGATACCCGATACCTGAAAGTATACCGACACTTACCGATACCGATACTTTATCCATTCATATACCAATATTTTTACCTATACCGATACTAAGATTTTCAAATTCACTGATACCCGATACCTGAAAATATACCGATACTTACCGATACCGAGACCGATACTTCACTCCATCCCTAAATATATATATATATATTTTTTTTATGCAATGCACTTTATCCCGCATGATGTAGGGTAGTGTCGATTGCAGAGATTTTGCATTCCTGCAATCATACATGGGAAGAAATCCTAGTTGAAAAGGTTCCCAGCCTTTAACACCATGCGCAAAGAACTATTCTTCACTTGACTCAACTGCAACGAAATCATCATTCATTAATGATCAAAGGTTACTTCTAACTAAATTGTTTTTTTTTTTTTTTTCTTTAATATTTAATTTTCCAATAATTGTCGAAAGTACTTTACATCGAAAGATATGTTGCTTCACAAATTTTTTTTATTGAATTTCTTTTAATTTACTATTAAAAATACTGAAATATTATAACGAAATATTAAATTTTTTTTCTTTTTACCTATGATCAGTATCATTCTTCAAGAATAATTACACAAACAAACTGCAACTTAAGGGAGAAGATCTTGAAGCTCCATATCCAATAGCCTTCTCTTCTCTTCTCTTCTCGATCTTTTCTTCTCTCCTCTCCTCCTCTCTACTCCTCTCTTCTTATATATATATATATATACTATATATATATATATATATATATATATATATATATATATATATATATATATATATATATATATATATATATATATATATTATATATATATATATATGTTATTAAAATATTATTTTATTTTTAATATTATTTAATTATAAATATATATATATATATATATATATATATATATATATATATATATATATATATATATATATATATATATATATATATATATATATATATATATATATATATATATATATATATATATGTAAAAAAATTAAAATCCCTTAACACATTAACCTACTCTGTAAAAAGTTTTATACTAAAATAAACTTTTTTAAATTATACCTTAAATTTAAATTATAATCCTATGTTTTTTTTTTTTTTTTTTTTTCTAAAACACATGCATTTGTTTTCATGGTAAGCAGCCTTTATTTTTTTTTGTACTTTAACTATTGCTAACCCAAACAAGTTGGTTGCTTCTTTGTGTTTCATCATTCAGTTTTGTGGATTGGGAAGTGGTTGGGAGTGGAAACCCTGTTAATTTTTTTTTCCTTGATTGGTAGGGTTGTGCTTCTTCAAGTTTTTCTTGATCACTGGTACAACATGACTAAATACATCCAAAAGGTATACAACCATGAAAGTTCTTGTTTTCTTGTGAATTTTCAGATTGCACCTTTTTACCCCTACAATATATATATATATATATATATATATATATATATATATATATTATATATATATATATATATATATATATATATATATATATATATATATATATATATATATAAATTCCTTTAAGAAAAAGCACATACAAGTATACCTCGTTTTTTCGCTCATACGGCGCTAAAATATTTTTCGGCGCTTGTCTCGCTCTTACAGCAACCATCCGCTGTATAGCTTTTACTCAACAAGTTTCCCATGCGGCGTTCAGTTTGAACTCAATGAGCAACGTAAATTATTTCTAGAGGCTGAATCTGCTGTTGATGACGATGATGACAACGAAATTAAGGAAATGTCTACAAAAGATTTAGAGCATTATGTAGGCCTACTGCATACAGTTGTGAAAGGATTTAAATCAATTGACAATAACTTTGAGAGAAGTTCGAAAGTTGGCCAAAAGATTGCTAAACGACATCACATGCTACACTGAAATTCTTCTTCGAGAGAAAGAGATGCTCAATGAAGCAAACGTCATTGACATCTTATTTTAAGCCAGTGCCGCAAATACCCGCACCTTCAAATCCTATCATTCAACAGCCATCATCGCCTCAACAACCATCAACATTAACGCTAGACTCTCCACCAAGCAAGAGAATTAGATTCGTTGAAGGGTCAGATGACGAGCCTCACTAATCCCCTTCAACTTCCTTCAATGATATTAATAAAGTTTTTAAAGCTAAAATATATTATTTTTATTTTATTTAACCTTTCATTACGTATTTTATTTTTAAATTGAAACTGTTATTTTTAGCCTAGCGCTATTGCGCAAATAATAAATGATAGTGTAAACAAGTTT
This sequence comes from Armadillidium nasatum, assembly GCA_009176605.1. Taxonomy (NCBI): domain Eukaryota; kingdom Metazoa; phylum Arthropoda; class Malacostraca; order Isopoda; family Armadillidiidae; genus Armadillidium; species Armadillidium nasatum. Next base: position 53,839 of record SEYY01021297.1, on the reverse strand, counting down.
TAAGGTGTTCATATGTTGTAGCGAGTGAAAAAAAGCAAGTGACTCGCATTGCGCCGTATTTCCGAGGTATACCTATGATAATTCTGTGCAACCTCCTTGACCACATAAACAAAACCAAATTTCCTGCCAGATACTTACATGATTTTCCACATGATGTTTTTTTCAATTTGATATAAGACATTATAATAGGTTTCATATATAATGTAATGTAAAAGTAGCTTAAGTCCTAACATAACCACCAACCTAATGTAACCTAATTTTTTAAATATTAATTAGTTTATATTTGAAAAATACATTAATTTTCTGTTTCTTAACAAGGCTCATTTGTTCTGAATGGAGTGTTTAATGCTACTGTGATAGCTCCAACAAAGTGAATAAATAGGTTAAAATTTTTGGATAAACTGTTTTATAGCTATTGAAAATATGACTTCTTTACTGTGCAACTATGAATTTTTGTTTTTCAATATGAAATATTTTCATTTTTCAGATTGTTAAACATAATAGTGTTTAATTTTAAAAGTTTTTAAATTTTTTGAAATATGATGTCTCTTAAACCTCGAGCTGTAGCTTTTGATGAAAAATGGGAGAAGATAGAGGAAACCGTTACTCTGGTTCTAACTCTAGGGGCCATAAAACAAAAGTATTGGAATGAACGCTTTTCAGATATTTATGCTTTATGTGTTGCTCACCCAGATCCTTTAGCAGATAAACTCTATTTGGAAACAAAATCTCTGTTAGAAAATCATGTGCGAGATTTGTGTGTCAAGGTATGTATATATATATATATATATATATATATATATATATATATATATATATATATATATATATATATATATATATATATATATATATATATATATATATATATATATTATACTTGCAACCTTTCCCACAATTGTGGGGTGGTGTCTATTGCACATGCTCCTCCCTCTTAACAGCTCCTAGACATTACTCATCCAACTTCCCCTCGGTCTCCCCCTATCTGTCACACCATCCACTTCTGAAACAAATACCTTTTTAGCCATTCTCTCTTCATTCATCCTACAAACCATCTCAACAAACTTTGTTCAGCTCTCTCGACCATACTCTTTCTCCATCCACACATTTCCTTTATTCTAACATTCCCGACTCTATCTCTTCTACCAACACATAAACAGCTCTCAGATCTTTCATTTTGAAAACTTTTTTTTTTCATCTTAGCATTCAACCTCCATACTTCACATCCATACTTAACTACCAGTACACAACATCCCTCAAACATTCTCACCTTCACCTCCCTTGGTAACCTTCCTCTATCCCAAATATCCCTTAAACCACCTAACACCTTCTCCCCTTCTCTTATTCTATGACTGACTTCATCACCCATACTAACATCAGCCTCTCCAAAAATCACCCCAGATACTTAAACAAAGTGACTAGCTCCAATTTCTCCCTACCTACTTTAAATTGTAAATTATCTCCTTCAACCACACCCCTCTCCACTCCCTCCCTCCCCATTTTTCATCCACAGCACTTTACTCTTACCTGCATTTACTTTTAAGCCCAAATCATCACAACCCTTTACAAACTCATCCACCAATACTTTCAAATTTTCATGTGTTTCAGCCAAAAGTACCACATCATCCGCATACATCAACACATTTGCATCCCACATACCATCATGCTCCCTCATTCTCACCCCTTTTCCCTACCCTATCCATTTTTCTCACCACTTTGTCATATATATATATATATATATATATATATATATATATATATATATATATATATATATATATATATATATATAATATATATAATATATATAATATATATTATATATATATATATATATATATATATATATATATAAAATATATATAATTGACTATATACAGGTCTTATTTAAAATTAGCTATCAACGTTAATTTAAAGGAATATCTGGCCAGATATCCATAAATTTTGAAAATTAATTAACTGAAATCCATTATCCAGTTATTCTGTAAATTTGCTCTCCCTTGTGATTTTATTTTTAAGTTAATTATATGAAAAATTAATGTTTAATCTCTAATATATAAAAATTTTCTTAATTTTATAAAAAAAATTTAATAGGATTGTTCTTTAGATGTTTTATTTTAACTTATTATTCATTTTTAAAGTTTTTGTCTTATGGCTTACCCAAAATAAAGTTCTTAAATTGTAAATGTAATTAGAATTCTTAAATATATTTTTAATTTGTTACTTTTTTTTATTTCTTTAATTATTTCTTAGCAAAAAAAATAACATTTGTTTTTATTATTTTTATGCTGACTTTAGGTAGGGATTTATATCGTAGATGTTCACTCGTTGATATCAGTCATTCAACATTTCAGAGGCATAGCTTTAATGTTGCAATGATAATATTTTCATTCCCATAAAATAGATATTTATTTCATTGTTTTTCCACTTATTTGGTTGTATGATAGTTTTTATTATTTGTTTGCTTATTCATTTTATTTTGTGTTTATCTTCAATTCACAAAGTCTTCTAAATCTAGGTCATTATTGCGTTTGCTGAAATGTGAATTAAAAAGAAAGATTCCTTCTATGTAACAAATTTTTTATTAATTTTATATCTTTTATATTTTTATATTTTTTATTTTTTTTTAAATTTAAGGTCAGTGCTCAACAAGATGAAAATCTGTTGTCAGAATACTACAAGCATTGGTTAAAATACAGTACAGGAGCGAAAAATCTTAATTGTCTTTATTCGTAAGTATTTCAACTGCTTCTGAATTAAGAAAATTATTTAGATTTTAATTTTGATTCCAAAAATTTATTCATTGTTATAATAGGAATGATATTCATTTTTTTCTTTTCTTATTCAAAACTGTTTTCATTCTATTTACCATAAAGGAATGAAAACCGAGAAATGTTCCTGATATCTCTTACTTATGAGGCTAGAGTGAACCAACAGCATTTTGCTTCTCTATATTCTTTAGAAAAATAATTTTTTTTAATGCAAATTTACAAAAGGTTTAATCTTCCAATACAAAATTATGAAGTGAAGGAATTTTGAAACATATATTTATTTATATGAATGTAATTCTTCTGCAAAGAAAAAAAAAATAATTATTTAATTTTTAATAATATTATTAGAATTAGGACTTCTAATATTCTATAATGTATGATAATATTCTGTCACTAATATTCCCTTGAGACATTAGCATTCCACATTTAGAACTCACAAGTACTGAATTTGATTATTATTCACTCTAAGCATGTACGTTTCTTTTATTGTTTCCCACATCAGTTTATTTAAAAAATAAATATTTGATACTAAGAATCTGTATTCAAATTTTGACTAACATACTAAGAATTGGCATTATAACCATAAACAGTTTATCATTGCATTGTTTTTAGTTTTAATTGCACATTAGTATCTGTATGGCTTTTTAACCATTGCTTAGTATTTCATGTAGCTATAGCTTTTATAATGGCCTCAATTTAACAGCAGTCACTAACAAAATAAAATTATAAAAATGCAAATAATAGTAACAATTATTATTATTATTTTCAAAGCAATACCCTGTAATATTTGGTTTAACTGAGCATTTTTTTTCCTCAATATATCAAAACTAAAAATACAATATAATCTGAAATCAAGTTAAATGGGCAAAACGAAACATAAAAACGAGTTTTTACATTAGAAACGCCAAAAACCCTTAAAATTTTAATACAAAAAGACTTACAACTTGCAATTTTATGACTGATGATTTTACAACATATCTTCTTACTTCGAAGATGTATTATCCTTTGACTTTCTTTTCCTTTTTTTAAATCATCAGCGTTGGAGTTAATTTTAAGAAATTTTGTGGCTATTTCAGAGCTAAAAAATTAACTGAAATCTATTATTATATATATTGAAACTACAAAGACAAAATATAATAAAATAAAGTAAATTGCGGCAATTGAAGCACATAGCCCCCCACACCAAAAAAAAATAAATAAATAAATAAAAATTTACATTAATCATAAAAAAAAAAACTTCTTTGAAGTCAGATGAAATGTTGTAAAATTGTTTTAGTCGTAAGTATTTTTCAAAAATTTTAAAGGTTTTGTGAGTTTCTAATGTACAAACTCGTTTTCCACACTTCAGTTTTTCCATATATTGAAAAAAAAAAAAATAATAAAAAAATAATAAATCTCAGTTGAACCCGAATATCCTTCTATTTTCTGCATAATCTTTTAGCTTTTCCAAAAATTTATTTTGAAAATTGTTTAGATAGTTTTTTTTTTAAAAAACCTAACCATTATATTGATATATTTTGTGTTTCCTGGGGAGTAGTAAATTTTTTTTTTCTTTTTTTTTTTAAATACTTAATTCTAATAATTATTATTTGAAGTGTTTTTACCTACAGATATCTAAATAACCAATACGTCCAGAAAACCAAAATGACTGAGGCAGACATCATGTATGGAGGAACTCATAGTCATGACAGTGGTGATAGGAATGTTAGAAATTGGTAAGTCTTATTGGAAATATGAAAGTATTTAATTTTGGTAATGTTAAATAGAAGTAATTGTAGGATGTTGGTTTATTTTGAGACTTGGGTATTTTAATCGGAGCTTTAAAAAAAAAAAAAAAAAAAAAAAAAGATTTTTTTTTTTTTTTTTTTTTTTTTTTTTTTTTTATTTATATATATATATATATATATATATATATATATATATATATATATATATATATATATATATATATATATATATATATATATATATATATATATATATATATATATATATATATATATATATATATATATATAAAGCCATGAAACAACAGGTTAGCTATAAAATTAATTCCTTACTAATGAGAAAATTTGTTCTTTACTCTATAATTTAAAATTAAAGTCTTAGGTTTTAAATTCTTTAATGATTTACGAAAGATTCTTTTAAGTAAACTGTAGTTTTTTATTCTTGCTTCTTTTGTGCTAATAAAAAATACAAATAACATAGATTATAGTTTACTTTTGAAAGTATTTAAAAAAAAAAAAAAAAAAAAAAAAAAACTTATTTTCACTTTCTAAATTATGAGATGAGGTAATGTGTTTTTGTTTTGTTAAACAGGCGAATTAGGTTTGGATATTTGGCAGAGGGAGTTGATCATTCCTCTTCAGAATAGATTGGCTGCTCTTCTACTTGCTTGTATAAAACAGGACAGATGTAATCAGAATACAGACTCGCCAACGACTACAATAAGAGGCGTTATTTTCTCGTTTATAGATGTTAATATGTTTAAAAATAAATCGTCTTTAGAAGTAAGAAACCGGAGATTAATACTTGCGTACTTATTTTACTTTTGGAATGTTCTGTAAAATTTATATATATAAAAAAAAATTTAAATATCTTTATTCCCTTCAGTTATTCGAGAATGTGTTTGAAAAGGCGCTCATTCTCGAGACAGGGGAGTTCTATTCCAGTGAGGCATCAGCCATCCTTCAGGAATGTGATGTATCCCAATATATGGAAAAGGTCATCAATAGATTAAGTGAAGAAAAACTGCGTGCAACCAAGTTTCTTCCTCCAAGGTTTGTATCAAAATTAAAATTAATATCACTTCAGTACCACTTTTCAAAGTGTTTTAACAAAGGTTTCTCTTTAAATTGAAAATTCTTTGTTAACCATATATATATAAATATATATATATATATATATATATATATATATATATATATATATATATATATATATATATATATATATATATATATATATATATATATATATATATATATATATATATATATATATATATATTACAAAGGACTACTAGAAAGTTTTATCTTAATTATTTAGTATGTCAAAGGTTTATTTCATTCCTTAAGTTTTTTTTTAAGCAACATAAAAAGTTAAAACCTTACCCTTGAGTTAGTTGTATATCTTTGGATTCTTTTATAAATGTTAAGAAAATGACATCATTGCTTGAATTATATAAAGCACTCTTCTAGTAAGTGTTACTCCGAAAGTTCATAGCTGACTATTGATTTGGTATCATACAGTAATAATAATAATAATTTTTAATCTTTTCCAGTTCCCACACTTCAGTTGAGAAGGAGGTTCAAACTAAAATGATAGCAGATCATTTAGCAACATTGCATGCAGAGGCACCAGCAATGGTAGCTCAGGAGAATACCCGCGATCTTGGGAACATGTACAAACTATTAAAAACTGTTCATGGAGGAGTCAGCGTCATGGTGAAACAACTTCAGGAACATATTAAGCAGAAAGGTCTTCAAGCTACTAATAACCTGAAGGGCGATAACGTTCCTGCTCAATTTGTAGAATCTCTCTTAAAAGTTCATCAGAAGTATATGGACATGATTAAGAACTTGTTTTCCAATGATCAACAATTCGTTGGTGCTTTAGATAAAGCGTTTGAGTCCGTAATTAATCATAGAGTTACTTCTAGAAATATTTGCAAGTCGCCTGAATTATTAGCAAAGTATGTGTTATTGTCTTATGATCTTTATACTTGTGTTTTTTTCTATAAAAACAATTTGACAAATTTTTTATTTTTTTTTTTTAGTTTAATTTTTCTGTATTTTTTTTTCTTATTGAAGGAACTCAAGTAAAGTTCCATCAGCCCTATTTGATTTCTTGTTATGCCAAGCATTATTTTTTCTAGATATTGTGATTCTCTTTTGAAGAAGTCTACAAAAGGGCTTAATGAGAGTGAAGTTGATGATAAATTAGCTCAGAGCATCACTATTTTTAAATACATTGACGATAAAGACGTATTTCAAAAGTTTTATTCCCGTCATCTGGCTAAAAGACTTATACAACAGCAGAGTCATTCAATGGATTCTGAAGAAGCCATGATTAACAAGCTAAAGGTAAGATTTCAGAAAATTCAGACATGAAAAACAAAAAAGCCTACCTTACTTTTTTATTTTTCCTAAGCTAAGAATTTTTGCAACCAACAGAGGCTAAATATTTTATATAAATATTAAATTAGGGGGGAGGGGGGAACAAAAAAAAACCTTTTAAGTTTACTAAATATCGTGTTAACAATTATAGATCAAAGTTGGATGCTATGACAAAGTAGCACCTTCGGAAGCCATTTTTTTCAAAAGCTGCGTAAAAAGGTGATGTTTTGTGGAGAAAATTAAATATAAGGATATGTTACAAATTTAGAAAATGAAATCCTGTAAAATTTAGGAATACAGAGAAAGATTAGACTATCGTTTCAAGTTTTAGTACTTTGTGTGATAGAACTATTGGAAAACCGGTGTCTTATACATTGTATAAAAATGTTTGATATTTGATCTTTTATTATTTGCAAGTACTTACTCTTGGATCGTGTCTGTAACTCTTGTTTAAACTTAATTTTTTTTTTATTGTAATTTTAAATTTAAGATTTTTTTAAACATGTAGTTAAAGAATAAAAAAAAAAGAAAAGAAAACTTGCCCAATCCCAAGTTTAACACGGATCCCTGAAGTGAGCGCAGATGGAGGCTTTAAAGATTAAAAACAGAAGATGGCAGGGAATTCCACGAAACAGAGGTAACTGGAAAGGAGACGCCACATTGAGCAAGCCTGGAATTTGCAATACTCACACATTGTTCATGTGTGCAAGTAAGGCACCCCTTGTACTGCGAGGACGACGCAATGAAGGTGAAATGTGAGAGGTCAAGAGAGAGAGTTAAGGGAATTTTAAAGTAGGGAACAGTATTAATCTTATAGCCCTCGAATCAACTATATCCAAAAAGAAGTGTGGATCCATAACCTTCCATATGTGAGCACAATATTCCATAGAAGAGTGAATAAGGTCATTATGTAATTGGAGGAACTTCAAAAAAATAAAAAATAAATTCCTGCAACCAAATGAGAACCCACAGCTTCTTTGAGGCAATCTTAGCAACCTTTCTCATATGTGGTTTCTAAAACAATTTATTGTTTATCTTTAGACCAAAAATGTGTTGTTGTTTATTATATATATATATATATATATATATATATATATATATATATATATATATATATATATATATATATATATATATATATATATATATATATATATATATATATATATATAAATTAGGGAAGGGGATAGGAAAATTGGAATGGGCTTTAGAGAGAGAGAGATATGAAGACGTTTAGTGTCTAGTTGAAATGCACATTGTTGTGGTGTAGGAAATTCGATCTAGATTGGCAAGAATGTAATTGGAAAGTTGAAGTCGAAAAGCAATTCTAAAAGTAAAAGAGGAATGATATTTGAAATGGAGAAGATTGGAGAGTTTAGTTATCAGGATAAGAAAGGACAGAGTTAGAAGTTCAGCAGAGGAGGTTGTTAATGAAAAGTAGAAATAGATTAGTGGATAGAACAGTACCCTGAGAAAGCACCATATTTTTTTGATATGGAAAGAAGAGTCTCTCCATTAGCAAGTGCTGATATGTGGCGATGAGACAGTTGATCTTAAAATCTTACCATAAATTAGTACCAACCACAATCTTACACACGCACACATCTTATTTTCATTGGTTCATTAAATATTTTGATTTGAGAGTCATGATTATTGCACAATATGGAAATTAGACCTTTTGCTAACCCCAACCACAGCTAAAGGATTAGGGCAAAAGCTAAATAATTTTTATAAATATTGTCTAAAGTAAAATTTTCTCTGGATCTTACTTCATCTAAAACAGTCAGGACTTCAAATAAGATCATTAGCATCAAAAACCATTCATAATTTCAGCACTCTATGTATTGTGAGAATGTTATGTGGTTACTGATGTATGTATGTAAAACTGTAAGCTCTAAAGTTAACTTTTCCCTTTTTTTTTTTTTTTTTTTTTTTTTTTGTTTGAGATAT
>SEYY01021297.1:35000-42500 GCA_009176605.1 Armadillidium nasatum | reverse complement strand
TTATTTTTCCCCCTATAGTTCTTATCGTATTGTTTGAGGTTTAACTCTGCACTTGTATATTCTTTCAATAGATTTTTTAGAGCTTGTATTTCTTGTAAGTTAGTGAATAAAGCAAAATTTTCTTTCCCTAAAGGGTTTGGAGTTATCCCCCTTTCATTGAAAAGTATATATGTAAAATTATGGAGAAAAGCTCTTACTTTTTAGCTTTAAAATTACTGTTTGCAGAAGACTTTGATTCAGTACTGTTTGCAGCAAATTCCAATTACTTAGCACCACCAAATTAAGTTGATATTTGCATCGTAAAATATTCCTATCAAAACACTTCTTCCCATATCTGATCACACTGGAATTCGCACCATTTCCATTGATTGTTCAAACAATATATTTTTTTTTTGCTTCACAGCTCGGCTTATCTTGTTAGTCTTCTAAAGTTCTTGTTAGTTTTAAGCAAGATATTTAATATAGTTTCCTGCTAGTTTAAATGTTGTGCCTTAATTATGATATAAAGTTAGGTATTTGATGTTAAGACAATTCGAATTTTGTTCTAGAAATCATGTTTTAATATTAATGTTTGAAATATTATTATTCCTTTAGACTGATAGTTTGACATGCGCCGAACTGCAGCAACATACAACTCTAAATGATGAACAGTTTTACAAGTTCTTGCAGTCTCTTATCGATTGTAAAATACTCACTGCAAGTGAAGAGGTAACTACTATTTGATTTTATGTTTTTGTCAACCTATTGCACTGTATTTTTTTCTAATTTTTATTCCTGATGCGGTTATTATTGTCTTAACTTGCATTATTGGTATCTTATAGGTTTTAGAGAAGACAACCGTTCTTAAGTTGAATTTTGATTACACCAACAAGAGAACTAAATTCAAAATTACTGTGGCAAGTCCCAAAGAGACCCAGCAAGAGGTTGAACACACTCACACATCTGTTGATGAAGATCGAAAATTGTACCTTCAAGCAGCTATTGTAAGGATCATGAAAGCGAGAAAAGTTCTTCAACATAGTCTTCTAATCCAAGAGGTAATAAAGATATTTATTCAAATCAATAATAGTTTAAAGGAACCATTTTTAAGGCATGCTTCCATTTAATTTATATCTTCCTCAATTATATATATAAAAGGGTGCTTGGTATGGGGAGTCTTTTGATATTTATATAGCTCTTGTAATTTGTAGATTTGAATCCAGCCATGAGGGTTGAATTTTTGTAAGAATTGTTCAGTTATGAATGATCTAAATGCTTCCTTTCTAGTTTTGGTGGGTCAAAGCACATAATGATGGGATTGATATTAAATATAGATAACTGAGTTTCAAGGTTTTTTTTTTTGTACTGTTCTTTAGAATTGATGTGTTAGCAAAGCTCTTTTTACTCTTAATATCATTTCTACTAATCAAATTGACAAATATTCCTTTAAAGTCAAATATTATATAAAGCTAAAGAAAAAGTCCAATTTGTTTGGTTTCCGAACTGTCCGGTAAAGTTAACATCAAAACACATAATGTTCTCAAAATTAAGACATACATTGATGTTCTCTTTGATTGACACATTATGGGGTTTGATGGTATGTCGTACATGTGACATGGATGTGAATTTTTACGGGAAACTTATGATATACGTCAATGCTTAAATTGAAATTTTCTTATTGCAATAGATTATTATTATTATTATTATTATAGAATTTGTGATTTTATATATATATATATATATATATATATATATATATATATATATATATATATATTATATATATATATATATATATATATATATATATATATATATATATATATATATATATATATATATATATATATATATATATATATATATATTAAATTAAAGGTAATAAGTCAGTCTCGCGTCCGCTTTATCCCTCAAATACCTATGATTAAAAAATGCATAGAGGTGCTCATCGATAAGCAATATTTGGAGAGATCGAGTTCTTCGTCCGATCAGTACAGCTACGTTGCATAATCCTTTTAGTTTTAGGGTAAGTTATTCTCTCTATAATTTTTGATGAAGGTATTGGTTACTTACATGGGTAAATAGGTTGCCATTTTTCTTTACTTAAATATTTGAATTCAGTGTGAAAAGTTGTTAGGATTAGGTAATTTCCCTTGTGTTAAAAAAAAAATTTACAAATTTTGTTCCTCTGTAATAATTATGCAAACTTTTTGACATACTTTGTAGAATCATTTGTGTAATGAAGTATGATAATTTTTTTTAAAAATAAAACTATATTAGATACTCTTAGGAAGATCAAAATATTATCAATAATTTAATGATTCTTATAATTCACCTAAAATAATTAAATTTCTCTAATTACCTCACTATTAGAGGCTTTAAAAAAAACAAAAAAAAACGTATTTTAATAATTTAACAATTGATTCATAGTACAACCCATGAAGCTATTTGAGCTCTTCAGTTTAATTATTTTACTGTACTCTTTCATTATTAAATCAATATGTTTGTTATTTTTGTACCAGTGGTGTTCTTGGTCATATGTTTGTCTTTAGGTACGTAGCTAAAATGTTTTCTGGCTTAGAAAAGTGAATAACTACTTCTTAATTCCTTTCAAAAATATTTTATTTTCGATATAAACGTTCACTTTAGGAGTTAAAAGTGATTTAATAGTAAAAATATCTCAACTTACCTTCTTCACCAAGTTCTTAAGAGGTTTTTTAAACAAGATGAAATTAATATTTTGAAATGTGAGGTAGTTCCTTAAAAATTTGATGAGCTTGTCGGAAATATCTTTATTGATTTTAGAAAGTAAAGAGAACTGTGGTACGGAGTCAGGGACCAAATATTTTATTGAAGTAGTAGTTAAATTAATTACATTTTTTTCTCCTCTACTCTTAATAAAACTCAATTGGATGAAGACTTTTTAACCCCCCCCCCCCAAAAATAAATAAATAAATAAATAAATAAATAAATAAATAAAAAATAAATATAATAATTCTGTGGTCAAGTCAAACTCATCTTAAAAATAAAATAGGGATGGATATGAATTTTTATTAAATAATGTTAAAAAATTTATATTAAGTAAAATTTCTATTTGTAATTAATAATAATTTTGTTTTCATTGTATTTGCCAATAATAATTTACAGAAATAAATTTAAATTTTTATAAAAAAATTTTTTATTTTTTATTTTTGTCATGAACGTTTAATATATATATACTTTTTTTTCTTTTTCAGATATCATTTATATATATATATATATATATATATAATATATATATATATATATATATATATATATATATATATATATATATATATATATATATATATATATATATATATATATATATATATATATATATATATATATATATATATATTTTTTTTTTTTTTTTTTTTTTATTTTTATTTTTTAATATTATTATTATTATTATTATTATTATTATTATTATTATTATTATTATTATTATTATTATTATTATTATTATTATTATTATTATTATTATTATTATTCTGTAAAATAAAATTCTGAAGTGATGTATATTACTTAATATTTAAATTTCCAAATAGATATCCTTTTCTCTGGTTTACTACTAATTACTACTACTAATAATAATTATAGTAATAATAATAAAGGTACAACTAGTTTTTCTTTGCATACGCACATGATTAGTATGTGTAAATTTGGTAATATATATATATATATATATATATATATATATATATATATATATATATATATATATATATATATATATATATATATATATATATATATATATATATATATATATATATATATATATATATATATATATATATGGCGTAAAAGTAAATAGGGCAGTCAGTAACTATGAATGAGAAGTAAATATTTATTGATAAAGAATTATAGCCTTAAAGTAAAATATTTTTATTCATTCTACTCCCATAAAAGTAAACTTTCAAAAAAAAAAAATAATAATAATAATAATGACTGTAAAACTGTAATAACAGTGTTAATTAATTCGAAGTGCTTGTCATTTTGGTTTAAGGCATTGCATATAAGAACTTTCCTTCCTATAATAGTTCCCTACGAGCATCTATCACTTTTTGACTCCCGAAGAAACAAATTTAGAGAGATAAGGTCAGGTCAGGTGATCGATTCAAAAGTCTATTATATCCACGTCGTTTTAATCATTTGCAACGAAAATTACTCATTCAAACCATTACAAACAACGGTACTGAAATGAAGTAGTGTCCTTTCATTTCGTCAATGTTTTGGTTGATAACCACAGTCGGATAATATTTATTGCATACCTTGTCCACTTAAAACTCCCATCTCTCACTTTTTTCTTTGTGGAAGAATTCAACCAACTAGACCTTCAGTCCAGATTTCAGTCCAAACGGTATCAGTGATGTCTTTTTAATTTTTACGTGCCCAATAAAGTGTTGTGCTTACCAACCCTACCAATCAACCATTCAACTTAAAAGTGGTCTCATTATTCCAAATACTTATTTTTGGGGGGAAAAGAAGGGTCTTCAGTGAGTTTATTTTAAAAGTTTTATAGAATTTTTCTTTACTTCCTGAGATTATTAATAGTTATTGGAAAAAAAGTATATATTTTTAAATTAACAATAATGTATAATGAATTTGAGTTGTATAGCATTTGACTTCGCTATTACTTCTGCTCCACAATTTATATATATAATATATATATATATATATATATATATATATATATATATATATATATATATATATATATATATATATATATATATATATATATATATATATATATATATATATATATATATATATATATATATATATATATAATATTTTTTTTGTTTAAATGCTGTCTGAAAGTGTTTTAGTTAAATATTTCTTGTGTAATGTAGTTATTATTATTATTATTATTATTATTATTATTATTATTATTATTACTACTACTACTACTACTACTACAACAACAACAACAATAGTCTATAAAAGATTTTTATACCTATCCTTTGAGAATTATTGCTGATTATTTGTTTTTAAAAATAAGTCTTAATGTATCATCATACTTGTTATTCATTTACATTTACAGTTTATTTGGAATCAGAGTTTAATGTAAAAATTTACTGTGATTCAGTGTTGTCAGATTTTTCTTTTGTACCGTTTCCGAAATATTTAGAAGTAAATTTATTAATTATCACTGTGCAATAGAATGCTGTCAAATTCATGTTTTGGAAATTAAACAAGAGTCTTCATTGTTCATAAGACTAGGAGCTTCAATTTTCTTAAAATGACTTTAGTTGTTAAGAGTTTCAGATTATTATAATTTGTATTATTTATATGCTACACTTTTGATTCTTTCTCCTGAAGGTTTCTTTTCTTGAGACAAGAACCAAGTTACTGACTCTATTTTTTATGTTTTCGGACTCTAACTAGGTCATTATTTCCTTTGTGAAGACCAGGTTTCACCTCTGGTGTGAAATCTTCGAGCAAATGTTTCCCACTTATCATTTTCTGGAAATAACACTTTAAGAATTTTTGATTCGGAAATCAGTTTGTATTCTGAAGATCTGATCGCCATAGACATGTTGTCTTCAATATTGAATATTGGATCACTTATTGGAAAATGTTTCAATTTTTTATTTATTTATTTATTTTGATTTGACAAGAAAGCTTACGATACTAGGAACATCAAAATATCGACTTAATTGTAAGACTAAATAATGAACATTTGTAGGTACATTTCATCCAGTCAATGAGAGTTTTCAAATTTTGGAACACAAAAATCTCTTTATTAATTCATCTCTATTAGTTTTTTGTAGAACAAAAAGAACAAAACCTTTTAATCAAAGCGGAATCATACTTCAGAATTTAACTTCTTTGCCTTAGAAACATATCATATCCTAAATTTAGCCCACCTATGACGTTCATTGACGTACCTCTAACAAAATCGAAAATACAGGATGCGGTGAACAGTCTTGCAATTATTTTTCAAGGGGTGTATCTTCAGATGTAGTGTATTCAGTCTGCCAGTTACGTCGAACGACGACCTCGATGTTGCAGTTCTATGAGATTTTCCTTTTTCTCCGGAATATGAAATCCAACCTTGCAGAGAAACACTGGATTTTGGAACTTCAATAAACACAACCTACTTTCATCTTTCTCAGCAACTCCCACCCTCTTTATTTGTTTTAGAAGATTTCAATATGTGTAACCAACCCTGGGGATGCTCCGTGTCATTTCCTATAGTGGTGTTGCAAGTTGATGCCATAACAGTTTTATTTCAGCTCTCTCAACCTAGAGAAACTATCTTACGAACAATTTAACATCTTCACCCGTTCTTGTATGAACATTTCTTTATGCTCCCTAGGTATCATAGGGAGAGGTTCGATTTTCTTTGAGTTGTTAACCACTACAAAATAATTGTTTTACTGTACCCAAACTGTTCGCAGACTCTATTCTGTGGCTTGATGTTATGACTGCAGATATTGGATTTTATTCTGGTACAACTACGTCTCCTCGCGACGAAATTGTCACCATCACCCAGTAATTTAAACCTAATGTTTAAAATATGATCTTAATAATTGGCAGCTATATTTTCGTTTCTTCCGGGTGTTGACCCCTCTATCCGTATTGCAGCTTCCAGTGACCTACTGATATATATATATATATATATATATATATATATATATATATATATATATATATATATATATATATATATATATATATATATATATATATATATATATATATATATATATATATATATATATATATATATATATATATATATATATATATATATATATATATATAATAAAATTTTTTTTTTTTTTTTTTTTTTTTTTTTTTTTTTTTTTTTTTTTTTTTTTTTTTTTTTTTTTTTTTTTTTTTTTTTTTTTAAGTCTTTCTCTATTGATAAAATGAAATGTATCATAGTCTTTTGTTGTAATTTTAATTAAAAATTTTCCCTATGGGATCAACCTTTAAATATTAAGTGTGCATTTTCTGAAATTTTACTTGAATGATACAAAGTGAAATTCTTTTTAAAATTTCTTTATGATGATCTTCTCTTTTAAATTGTAGGATTTCGCTATGATTCCGCTTTGTATAGATTGAAATTGGAGTTTTCCAATTGTCACATTTTAATTGGTTTCTGACATTTGCTGCTCTTGTTTATATGACTGGGTTAAATTTTGAGTTGTGGACTTTTAAGATTCATATATATGTATATATTCAACAAGAGACAGAGAGAATGTTTTAACATAAGTTTCATGGAACTAGAACAACTTGTGACGTAGGTCATAGCTTCCTAATTTATTAATATATATATATATATATATATATATATATATATATAGTATATATATATATATATATATATATATATATATATATATATATATATATATATATATTATATATATATATATTCATTATATTAGGGATGGAGTGAAGTATCGGTATCGGTATCGGCATATTTTCCGATACCGGTATCGGTATCGGCAGTATCGGTATCGGCAAAATTTTTGGATA
>SEYY01021297.1:22500-30000 GCA_009176605.1 Armadillidium nasatum | reverse complement strand
CTTTGGTCTTTATAGGCTACCTTTATCTTGTTAATTTTTACGATAATTTACCTTTACTATAAAGTCTATCTCCATATGTTGAATCCTTGGAAACAAAACCCAAAACATAACTTCTATCAATTTTTGAAGAATATAGTTATTTCTTCTTTATATATATATTTAAATATTGTAGGAAAAGCATTTATCATTCTACTTTATTTAGTCTCTAAATTATTGTTGTTAATTGGAATAATCACTGCACTGCATTCTAGTTACTTTCTAGGCTCAAAAAACAGGATTTTTCCCAATAACACAAACACGTATGCACACACACACACACACACACACATATTATATATATATATATATATATATATATATATATATATATATATATATTATATATATATATATATATATATATATATATATATATATATATATATATATATATATATATATATATATATATATATATTTATATATTAAACATCATAGTTTTAAAGTTTGCTATAGGGGAATCGAACCAGAAATCCAAAGAGGAGGCTTATGAATTCACAAGAGCAACCTCCAAGGATTTCTCCCGACCGCGCTTAAGCGTGAGGAAATTTGAACCGCCAGTAGCGTAGTGGTAAAACTCTATGTTTTGTGCTATTGGGTCCGGGTTCGATTACCCTATAGCAAACTTTTAACTATGATGTTTAATGTATTTGATCTGCGAGGTCTGCTAACTCTCTCGATAGAAGGTCACAGAGAGAAGGATAGATTCCGAAAGAGGGAAGTTTGGCAATCAAAGCTTTGTCCCAGACTCTATCGAAAGCTTTCGATATGTCTAGAACAACAGCAAAAGATTCACCGAAATGTCGAAGCGCGGAGGACCAAGAGTCAGAGAGAAGGGAAAGGAGCTCACCAGTAGAGCGTTTCTTACGAAAGCCATACTGGCGATCAGAGATAAGATTAGAAGAATTGAGACTTTTCTAAATCTTCCTGTTAAGGATAGTTTCGAAAACTTTAGAAAGAACGGAGGTTAAAGAAATGGAACGGAAGCTAGAGAGTTGAGAGGGGTCCCCCTTCTTCGGCACAGGCTGAATGAGCGCACGTTTTCAGCAAGAAGGGAAGGTTGAAGTAGAAAGATATAGACGAAATAGTTTACCAAGATAGGGTGCAAGCTCTGAAGCTCAAGTTTTGAGAAGCACATGAGGGATACCATCAGGACCGTACGCCTTCTTAGTGTTAAACTCAGTGAGAGCAGAAATGACGTCTTTAGAAGAAATTACAATTTTAGACATAAATGAGTTGGAGGGGGTTGAAGGAGGAGGAATAGCTCCGGAATCGTCTAAAGGTTGAATTAAAAGCAAAAGTTTGAGCGAAGAGTTCAGCTTTAGAGGAAGGCAAAACGGCAATTGAATCGTTAGAAGATACTAGAGGAGGGAAAGAAAAAGTAGCAAGTTATAGTTAACATTTTTTGCAAAATGCCAGAAAAGGCGAGAGGAAGAGGAATCATAAAGATTGTTGCATTTGCGACGGAGAAAAGAGTTTTTGGTATCTCGAAGAATAGATTTTGCACGATTCCGGGATGAAATATAAGTTACATGAATTTCTAGAGTTTGATACGACGGTAGTTCCTGAAGGCAGCATCCCTGCGACGGATAGCACGAGAACAAGCAGAGTTAAACCAAGGTTTATTAGGTTTAGTAGAAGGGAAAGAATATGGAATGTTCGCCTCCATGCCAGAGAGAGAATTATCTCGGTGAGAGTAGATGGTCAGGGATACGGGTAGGGAGATGCACCAACTGCTCAAGGTTATTCTGGATAGAAAATTGGTATGCGAATTCACTAGCTGGATAATGAGAGCTAGATGAAAGCCACTGACGATGGTGAACATTGAAATCGCCAAATATAATGATTCTGGAGAAAGGAGAAGAAGAAAGAATGTGTTCCATTTTGGAGTTAAGGTAGTCGAAGAATTTCGGATAGTCAGGAGAGTTAGGAGATAAGTAGACAGAACAGATAAATTTATTTTTAGAGTTGCAAGAAAGTTTAAGCCATAAAGTAGAGAATTCAGAAGACTCCAAATTAGAGACATGAAAACAGACAACATCGTTGAGCACGTATGCGCAACATCCGCCTTTAGATGAAAATTGAGGACAGAGACAATAGGAGGAAACAGAGTAGGGCTTGCTCTCAGAGCACTCTAACTCCTGAGTTTTGGTTAAGAACAAGAGATGAGGTCTAGAAGAAGAGAGGTGGTGTTCGACAAAGTGGAAATTAGAAAAGAGACAGCGAATGTTGCAGAAGTTATTGAAAAAGGAAGACCGTTCACCAGGACAAGTTGGCACAGAGATCTTGATGTCACCAACCCCATCATCGGAGGCCACCAACTCCCAAGTGGTAATGAGGAAAGGAATGGATGAGGAGCATTCTTTGGATGCCGCCCCTCGAAGCATCTCCGAGGCAGTTTTATCTTTCGCCATTTTGTAGTTATTTTAAAGGTAATTTACGAGTAAGCGCTTGTAAATTTCTGTTAATGTGAGAAGGGAGTCGCGGGAAAGAGAAGTGGGAGCATAGATACTCCACTGTGAAACGAGTGTACACTAGAGACCCTCTGAGAAGGTGAAACGCGAAAAGGAACGACCAAATGGCAACGGAGTGCAACGGAATGGTCTAGCCCACCTTATCACCTCGTGTTAAGTCCAATGGGGGTACTTTCATCGCTTCAGACGGAGCTACGTCCTCCCCTACATACATTATCACATATAGGCGTTATCACAAGTTTTTCATTAATTAAGATGTATATTACCTGATGGTTATGGGGGTCTTCGAAATTCAAACACTAATTTATTCATCTTCGGTTACCTTCAAATGGCATGTTTCAGTCATATCTATGATTATTCATTCATGACAATGGATTCTTAGTTTTTTCCACGTACACGCACGCACGCACACACGCATATGTATATATATAAATATATATATATATATATATATATATATATATATATATATATATATATATATATATATATATATATATATATATATATATATATATATATATTATATATATATATATATATATATATATATATATAATGTATGTATATCGTATATATGATGAGAGAATTATTATAGATTGTTTCCTTATACAGGATCAATATTAGAATTTTTGGCTATCGTCTCATGCTTTTAACGAGTCTTACACGAACACTTGAATGTAGCAGTGAGTTTTTTCCTATAAGATTTTATTCCACTGATTATTCTTTAATCAAAGTGTATATAAATTTCATAAGACACGTGAGACACACGTTTCTTACCTGGAATTCAAATAATAAAGTGGCAGTGTTCTAAAATCGCCTTGGTGACTGATATAGAATTATTTAATATATATTTAGATTATAGAATTTATATATATATATATATATATATATATATATATATATATATATATATATATATATATATATATATATATATATATATATATATATATATATATATATATATATATATATATATATATATATATATATATATATATATATATATATATATATATATAATCAAAATATTCTGATAGGTTCTGTGACAAAGCTTTATTTCTAAACTTTTCTTGTTCTGTATATACTACATTTTTTCTTGTAACCTTTGCTCTGACTTACTTTATGTTCTCTGCATAATATCCGTTGTAGGCAGCCACCGTTTATCATCTTAAGAGTTTTCTCGATTCTCTCTCTAACCATCAAACTGTTTCGTCGCTCCCCTTATACTTCCACATTACAACGCACACCGTTCTTCAGAACTCTCAAATTACACATCTTTTTTGAAGAGAGTTCTTTTCACTCATTATCTTTTATTCTTTCTCTGTCCAATGTAAAGTTACTTGTAAAGTTGGGAACCCCTGTTTTCATTCCATTTCACCCCTCTTTTATTTATTTTTTTTTTTTTTACTTGCCTACTTTTAAAAGCAGTGCATCGGGACATGTTGGCCTTTGATTTTGCAACGCTCAGGAATGCTTGCCTAAGTCTGGTGAATTGTATTTTGGTATCAGTCGATAATTTTAATTTATTTATTTCCAACCTGGGACTCTAATAATAAAGTGCCAGTGTTCCAATCTATAATATATATATATATATATATATATATATATATATATATATATATATATATATATATATATATATATATATATATATATATATATATATATATATATATATATATATATATATATATATATATATTATATATATATATATATATATATATATATATATATATATATATATATATATATATATATATATATATATATATATATATATATATATATATATATATATATATATATATATATATATATATATATATATATATATATATATATATATATTATATTGCCACCATTCGCAGGCAGAGCCTTTTCAAGGAGGGGGCAAAATGAAAAAAAGAAAAAAATGAAGCCTGCCCAATACAAAGTCTAATCAAAATCCAGAAGGTGAGAGTAGACGGAGAATTTTAAGAGACTAATATTAAATGCAGCTGGAAAAATAGATTGCAGGGAGTTCCAGAGAACAGAAGTGGCTGGAATGGAGGAGGCACCACTACGAGCAAGTCTAGAATTTGCAAAACTCACACATTGCTCGTGCATAAGACACCCCTTGTTCTGCGAAGGAGACGCAATGGAGGTGCAGTGCGAGAGGTCACCTCCCTCGATCACATGCCGTTGTAGTACATATTGAAAAGAGGGAGTTTGCCATTGGTAAGAAAAGAACAGTTTATTAGTCTTTAAGCCTTTGACTCAACCCTATCCAAAATATAAGAGCAGGACTAGGATCGATAAGACATATAATTGAAGTAACTGCCACATTAGCAACAGTTGTGATATGAGGTTTTCAAGACAATTTATTTTTTACGCTTAGACCATGAATGATTTTGCTGTTCACTGGTGAAACGGCAGAGCCGTCGAAGGGGATATGAAAGTTAGGTGTTTTAGAAATTTAAAAAGAGTAAAAAAAAATGGAGATATAAGATATCGGTCAAAAAATGAGCAGTTCGAAGAGCTGCTGAGAGAGTCATTGATGAAAAATAGGAATAAAGTAGAGGAAAACCATGAGGAATACCAGACGAGAGAAGAAGAAGTCACTTCATCAATAAGCGTTGATATAGAGTGATTTGCGAGGAATATAGATATGAGAAAGTAAAGGGAAGAAAGAAAAAGAAAGGAGATTTAGAGAGCAGTGACACATACCATACCTTGTTAAATGCCTTGAATATGTTAAGTGCTACCATATAAGACTCCCTATATTCACTAAGGCAGAAAGCCATAGATTAGTAAGATAGGAAAACGTGTAATCGGTAGACCTCTAGCGTCGAAAGCCATATCGATGATCTCAAAGAAGGGATGAGATTTCAAATAATCCAGGAAATGAGAGTTAAGAATAGTCCCAAAGACTTTAGGTAGAATTAAAAAAGAAAGCTGAAGGACGATATTTGGAAGGTTCAGGACTGCCACCACCTTGGGGATCGGTTAAAGTATGGGCTCTTCTAGCACTGTATAGAGTATAGTTGATCGAGAACAGATACCTGTTTTGAAGCACACTCCCTCTAGAAGATGCTAGCCTTTCTAACGTTCATAAATTTTAGGATCCCATACACCTGATAATGGAAAATCATAAATAAAGGCCTGAGACACTTGGTAGTAAAAGGAATAGAAAGAGGGATACCTGAAACTTCCAAGGTATATTTAGGTGAAAAACGGAGGCCAAAGAGATTAGCATTTTCAGCAGGAGTGTTAGTTTCAAATCCACCTGAGTGATTAAGGGGAGGAAATGAGGCTTTGTAGAAGCCGATGGATAGAACTTTGGCAAGAGGTCAAAAGTTTTATCAATAAGAAAACCAAGGAAGTCAGCACACTTCTTTTAGTGAAAGTAAACTTGGATAGTCGAAGAATACTCCTGTAACGATTTCGGACAGATTGAAAATATGAAAATTGGTAAAAGTGATATAGAAACTAGGCTTTTTCCAAGCCCGATACGAATAGTCTCTCTTCTGAACAGCAAGAGAATAGTCCCTATCAAACCATGGATTTTTTTTTTTTTTTTTTTTTTGGGGGGGGGGGAGAAAGATTTAGTTGGAGGGAATGAGCCTGATCATTTAATGGGTCATCTCTTCTCTCACTTTTTCAGTGGACCCCGAAGCATCATCAGTGTCAAGCAGAATCCATTCCAAAAATAGTTACGTAGAAGAGACGCAGTGCCCACCAATTACCTAGATTAAAGTGCCAGAAAGTGCGTTTTGGGCATATATATATATATATATATATATATATATATATATATATATATATATATATATATATATATATATATATATATATATATATATATATATATATATATATATATATATATATATATATATATATATATATATATATATATATATATATATATATATATATATATATATATATATATATATATATATATATATTATATATAATATATATATATATATATATATATATATATATATATATATATCTATATATATATATATATATATATATATATATATATATATATATATATATATATATATATATATATATATATATATATATATATATTATATCCTAATATATATATATATATATATATATATATATCCCATATATATATATCATATATCCATATATATATAATATATATATATATATTTATATATATATATATATATATATTATAATTATATTATATATATATATATATATATATTATATATATATATATACATATAAATATAATATTTATATAGTTCCATTATTTTTATATATACTCTTTCTTATTTATTTCATATATTATAATATATAATTATATACTCTCTTCCTTGAGCTATGCCTAGCTTTTTTTTCTAGCATCCTCCCTACAACACGACACGTTACACTCATCCTTTTGGCACTCCCCTTTGGACGAGGTGAGTGCCAGTAAAAGCGACAGCTGGCACTGAAGGTAAAGCACCCTTGATGATGACGTCATTTACATGTGCACGCACACATATATACGCCATTTTGGATTTCCCTTGACCATGTGGCTTCGCCGCCGTAATTTTTTATTTCTCTTGACCACGGGATTTTTTTCCCCATCTTTATTCTTTTTCACCTTGTTGTTTTCCCCCATCTCGAATTTTTCTTGATCACATGGTTTCCTCTATATTTTTTTCTTTCACCGCCAACTTTGTTTCTTCTTAACCAATGCTTTTTTGATATCTTGAATTTTTTCCACACTTTATTCTCGACTTCATCTTTGCTCCATATATTTTGATACCTTGATGGAATCTCTTCCCTTGCTCGTCACTTACATTTACCTACATTACTTGGAAAGTGCTCAAGATGGCAATTTTAAAAATGCATTTTTTATGCTAATATGGAAACCTTAACACTTTTTAGGCTCTTAAAAGTTAAAATGAATGTAAATGGAGATGTAATGACAAAGGTCGGTGCACAAAATATCCCTGTTTCC
>SEYY01021297.1:0-17500 GCA_009176605.1 Armadillidium nasatum | reverse complement strand
GTTACTCCACAGTTTTTTGGTTTCCCAAGGAAAAAGTTGTAACCAAAACATTTTGAAAAACTAAAAAAATTTAAAATGAAAATTAAGGTTTTTCCTAAAATATTTTTGCACAACTTTTTTTTTAGGGATACATATCGAAAATCTTTATGATAATTTTTAAGATAGGCCTTCCTGTGGTGTTCCTGAGAGTTTAAGCTAATCTGTCAAGTGACAAGAATATTATATAAAAAAGAAAGGGTCTGTGGATCTCCGAAACTACTGATTCTACTTAAGTTTTACTCTAGTCCGAAAAGGCGTTATCTCGCCTGATTATGGACATGAACCAGATTATAAAATTTTAAGATTAAAAATTTTATTCCAAAAAATAATAAATATTCAAAGGTGTCCGAACCCTCCCTGAATTCATTATCATCTTTTCTTTGTTGATATTCAAATAACCTTAGTAACCATAATGTCCTTTAATTAATATGATTTCGTTTCAACAGCAATGAAGTGATATTTCAGACACATATTTTTATGTAATATGATACATCATAAAATATATAGTTTTTCAAGGGGAAATGTGCAGTATGAGTCGATTTTCTTGCTAGACAGTTTAGAGTTAGGATAAATATGCCAAACATAAGATAACATTTGTAACAAAATATTAAGTAGTGTGTGGTAAGTGTCACAGTGTTGAATAAATTATTGATTTACAATTTTAGAAAATACTGCCTTTAAGTATAAATTATTCGGGCTGTCAATCTATTGAAGAAATTGAAAACATCTTGCAACAAGTCGTCCGATATTCAGTCAAAACTTCACATCCTCACTTCTACAACCAGCTCTTCGGGGGTGTCGACGAGGTGGGTCTCTCTGCTGCATGGTTGCTGGAAGCCTTAAATACTAACGTGTAAGATATATATTTAATTATTTTATATATTAATATAATTTGTCACAAACTGAGACCACAATCCAGGGCTTTTACTAAAGAATGTATACTAAAGGCTATTTTTTATCATTTACAAAATCAAATATCTTGTAACTTTTGAAATTGATTATTTTAACTACTTGAGACTAGAAAGATATTAAAAATGTATAGCCTATAGCCTAATTAGAAGTTTTACTCCAATACTATTATATATCCTAAGACCAAAGACTCGGTTAATTTAATCATACAGATATACATTTGAAGCAGCTCCCGTTTTCGTTATTCTGGAACACTATATGGTCCAACAGTTATGTAGATTTTTTGGATGGGATGGCGGAGATGGAATTTTTTCACCAGGTTAGTGTGACTTTTCCTTTAAAATCTTTTAACATTAGGATCAGTATTAATAATAATATACTCTTTTACAGTAATATGAATCAAAATAAAACTTATTGTATATATACGCTTTCCCTACCAAACCCTCTCTCAAATTTGTATTAATAAAATGTTCCATAAAAATTTTACATTAAAAGTTTTACTTAAATATATAGATAGTTAGATATATATTCCATCTCCTCCACTAAAAGATTTTCAATTTGTAGCATAAAGTATGCCACATTATTATTATTATTTTACCAGGAGGAAGTATATCGAACATGTACAGCATTGCCTTGGCGCGTCACTACAAGTACCCCGAAACAAAAGAGAGTGGACTCTTCGGCAGGAAGGAACTCGTAATCCTCACTTCCGATATGGTAGGAAAGCATTCAAGAAGATTTTTTTTTTCTCAAACACCATACCACTCATTTTACTACTACTACTACTACTACTACTACTACTACTATACTAATAATAATAATAATAATAATAATAATAATAATAATAATAATAATAATATATTCTTAACTTAAGTAACTTGGTTTTCAGAGTCACTATTCTATACAAAAAGGTGCTTCATTTATGGGATTCGGAAGCAATCAAGTGGTTGTGGTTCCTTCTGACGAGAATGGGCGAATGAGGGCAGGGGCTCTTCGCAAAACAATTCATAGGGTAAAAGAGGAGGGCAGAGAGCCGCTTATAGTAAATGCCACGAGTGGCACTACAGTATTAGGGGCTTTTGACCCTCTAGAAGAAATTGCGAATGTTTGTGAAGAAGAAGGACTTTGGCTGCACGTTGATGTAAGAAACACACACACACACACACACACACACACGCACACACACACACACACACACACATATATATATATATATATATATATATATATATATATATATATATATATATATATATATATATATATATATATATATATATATATATATATATATATATATATATATATATATATATATAATATTTTTTTTCAATTTATCGGATAGCACAAGACTCATTTTATTTTATTGCTCTAACATCTCTTCATTAGGGCTCTGCCAGTGAGGGGTGATGATGATATATATATTATATATATATATATATATATATATATAATATATATATATATATATATATATATATATATATATATATATATATATATATATATATATATATATATATATATATATATATATATATATATATATATATATATATAATATATATATATATATATATATATATATATATATATATATATATATAATATATATATATATATATATATATATATATATATATATAATATATATATATATATATATATATATATATATATATATATATATATATATTATATATATATATATATATATATATATATATATATATATATATATATATATATATATATATATATATTACAGGCTTGTTGGGGAGGTGCTGTTATTTTGTCAGATAAGCACAAACATCTTTTAAAAGGCGTAGAAAGGTAGTTATTAATTAATTTATTTTTTTATTTAATCATTTATTAACAAATTTCGGCTTAATTATTTTTTGTATTTCATTCTTGTGTTTGTAAATGACTAGAATAATTATTTAAAACTCAGAAAATGCTTAAGCTATAGCTCGAAAGTTCGGATAAATATTTTTCAAAACCTTTAATGAAACTTTTCCACTGTCTTAATAAATCAAACCTTTTAAAACCCATGTTTTTGATATGTGGTTTTATTTATATATTCTGTAAGTAAAGCATATTATATTAATTCTCATTCTATACGATTAATTTAACAGCATATATCGATTTACTTATTTTCTGAAAAATTTACTCGGTTATTTAATAATTTTTCTACCTAACTGTAAATTAAAGTTTAAAGAATTTAATACCTAAAGTGTGTGTGTGTTACAATTAATCGTTATCGTTATCGTTAAAATCGGCATATTTTTTTCTCAGTCGTTATCGTCAGTTTTCTGCCAATTATTATGATGATTACTTTACTTATATTGCCTTATAAATATCTCTCTGCTCCGCTTTCTTCTATTAAGATTATGAGTGAAAGTCTGTTTAATAGTGGAGGCCAAACATACTCTCCAAGACGAAATCGAATTACTCCAAAAACTGCAGAAAAGATTGTTTTTGCATCAAAATTTAAGAGCTCTAAATTTAATGTTTTGGAATTTTGCATATCTGTTCATATTTTGCCATATTAGAATTTTAAAATTAATGTTCTAATGTTCTGAAGATACTACAGGGTGTATCACTAGCTCTTAGCCCCAGATATGCTCTTATAAATATCAAAAGTACAGGTCATAGGATAATAAAATTTGTATATGAATATCTTCAATAAGTTTTTAAATCATTTGTATGACGAGGAACTCTGTACTAGGTATTTTCAGCAGGATGGTGTCACTTGCCACACGTCCAACGTCAGCATGTGCGAAACTGAGTTCCTCTTTAAAGATGGAGTCATTTCCAAGGAACTTTGATTACTAAGTTCGCCTAACCTTACCCCGAAGATTTCTACCTATGGGGCACGCTGAAGGAGAAGTTGTATTGCAACAAACCACGCACTCTCGTGCAACTGAAAGATAACATTCGGCAGGCCATTGACGCTGCGAATCCTATTATGTTGGTGGCAACCTTCCGTAACATGGAAAACCGTGTACAGGCATTCCTTTATGCTAATGGCTATCACTTCCAATACTTGTTATGATGTCAGCACGATTATCAAACATCAAGGTTTGTTCGTGGCAAATTTTATCTTATGACAACTACTTTGATATCTATATAAGCTCATATCTCGGGCCGGTAGCGAGCCAGACACACACTATTATATAAATGAAAATTAAATGTATTTACACGTTTGAATGAAGAATTAAGAAAAGACAATTTAATTCTTTATTATTATAAAGTTGTTAAATTTATTAAAAATTTTGAAATATACTTTTTCAATTTCATTGTCAAAGTCAAAAAATTCTTGATCATCCCATCACCAATTGAATTTAAAATTGAAATCGGAATAACATGATGAAAATATTTTGTTTCTATTTAAAAGAAATAATATACTGTATGTTTTTGTAATTTCTAAATATCCGAACATATTCTGACAAAAATTGGACGTTTTCATCAATATCGTACTTCTTGCCTAAGTCAATTTTCGACACCGAATTTGCCAATATTTTTTTCATTGTGTGTTCAGTAAATAGCTTATGATTTAAAACTTTTTCTATTCATTATATTTTTCTTTCTCTTTTTCATTTTCCTTTTTTAATTTATTTAATTTTTCTTTCTTTATCTTTATCCTTTCGTAATCTTTTATTTATTTCTTTATCATTTCTTATTAGAAAATTTATTTCACTTTCAGAATTATGCATTGAAAAACTAGAGAAATTCTCATATATATATATATATATATATATATATATATATATATATATATATATATATATATATATATATATATATATATATATATATATATATATATATATATATATATATATATATATATATATATATATATATATATATATAATATAAAATAAACAAAGAAAAGGAGTTTAAGTTATTGAAAGCAATTTATTATTAATATACTTTTTATTTTTAGTCATGAAAATCTAGTATATGGACTGTATTTTCGTTGTAAACTGGTCATTATTATTTTATAATAATACTAATATAATATATATATATATATATATATATATATATATATATATATATATATATATATATATATATATATATATATATTATATATATATATATATATATATATATATATATATATATATATATATATATATATATATATATATATATATATATATATATATATATTTTTCAGAGCTGATTCCATAGCTTGGAACCCCCATAAAATGATTTGTGTAGCTCTTCAATGTTCAGCTTTCTTGGTTAAACATAAGGTAAAAAACAACTACTTTTAATTCATGTTCTCTCTCTCTCTCTCTCTCTCTCTCTCTCTCTCTCTCTCTCTCTCTCTCTCTCTCTCTCTCTCTCTCTCTCTCTCATCAATCCATTTTTTATTTATGAGTATAACGTTAAAAGTGTAATTTTCTCACATGGTCCTGTTTCAGCATTGGTTATTGTATCATATGTTTAAATTGAGTGTCTAATGCTTAGAGTCAAAATCTAACTTTTGCTGTCGTTTTCTTCTTCTCCGGTTCTATAAACATATCAAATTAAATTTTAATTAAACACAATACAACTTCATTTGTAAATTGAAAATTAAAAATTTAAGGTACAAGATATGGTGTGAAGAAAAAGTCAAACACAAATTGTTCTTGTTTAAAAATCAGAAAGATCGAAGCCTCGTAAGGAAAAAAATATGATTTAAGATTAGTATACATTAGATAGAGAGAAATATATCTCTAAAGTCGAGATAAAAAATCTGTTATCATTCTTGTAATATGTGAGACAATGGGAGTCGATTTCTGTATTCTACTCCAAAACTGATCGAAGAAATTCAATTGTAAGAAACGTAAAATTATTTTTGTATACCTGAAAATACCTAAATAATCATAGTTCATTATAAGCGTCTGGCAGTTTTTTTAATTGTACAAATAACTTGGTGCCTAATTTTAAAGGGTTACATAATCCTAGAACTTTTGTTGCTTTATAATACCATTTTTCTTACTATCTTTTAGAGTTAATAATTTCTACAAGCAACTTCTTGTGCATCAAGCGTTCAATTCACATTTATGTAGCTATTCTATCCACTCCCATCTTTTTTTTTTTTTTGTTTTGTTTTTGTTTTTGAGAGCTGGCCTCACCTACGAGGGCATATGCCGTCCTTCCAGGTAGACAAAATTCTGCCCTTCAGGCCATCACGAATTCAGAGCGTCTACACGCTATGAGAGCTGGTGATGCTCTCCCACTCCCATCTGTTTCTTAAATTTTTGGGTGGAACTTGGAATGGAGTCCTATTATGGATGATAGAAGTAAAATAAAATAACTTAGATTTAAAATCGCTACAAGGTTTCAATTATCAGTTATGAAAACCTCTTCATTTACATATTTTTTGTTTTTCCTCTTTGCCAAATCGTAGACAATTGTATCCGTTGGTTGACTTTGGTTTGGCTAGAAAAAAAATTCAGAAATGAAGTTGGGAAGTTTTGAAAAAATGTTTATATAATTCACAACATGCTTTAATGAGTATATATCATATTCGTGTATTATTTGAGAATGTTCTCATTGTATTTACCTTTAATTATTTCAGTTTATTGTGCACAGAATTTTTAAATATCATCTATGGTTATTGAGATTTTACTTTTATTCTATTTTATTAAAAGATAATCTATCTTTTCATTTATCTACTTTTAAGATTACATTATTCAATTTATAGGGCCGATCTGTACACAAACTTTCAGATAGTTAATAAATCAAATTATACAAAATTTATATGTGACGTCACAAAACGTTCGTGAGACCTGTTATTAATCGATTCTAATATTCCTTTCCGAATTTTAAATTAACACAAATTTCGTCAAATTGTCCAAAAGGGATAATTTCTGAAACCAAAATCAATAACAATAGCAATTAGTTTTATACATTTATTTGTTTTTATTTCATTTTAAAACATAATATTGCAGGAACAACTTTCGGCAAAATGAGTATTGAGCTTAATTGTATATATTTTAGCTGGTAACTTATAAATCTTTTGTGTAGTTTATTGATTCATTCTGTAGTTTTATTCTAAAATGTTTTATTCCAATAAATTAATATAATTTACGCCTTTGGGAATTCCATTTCTCTCTCTCTCTCTCTCTCTCGTATATATATATATATATATATATATATATATATATATATATATATATATATATATATATATATATATATATATATATATATATATATATATATATATATATATATATATATATATATATATATATATATATATATATATATAAGTTCACAACTCACGGGTATTGCTCTATTCGAGGAGAGGAGGAGCTTTTCTAAATAGTATATACCTAGGATCTCCAAGTGGGATCGAACCAGTGCCCTTAAGCACTTGAGCTAATCACTCTACCGTTTGAGCCACAGTGTTTGCTCCTTAGATATAATAGAAGGTCTGAGCTACGAGCAAGCTAAAAAATAAACTATAAATAAAAATTTTGCTGAAGTTGCTAAATCGGCTGTTGTTAGATTTATTTAAATTTTAATTTTAATTTAATTCAAAATCGGATTTATAAATCTAATTTCATTTTAGTAATTATAAATGTTACAACAAAAATATTACAATGAAATAATAATGGCCAAAGAAATTAAATAAGATATAAAAGTTTTCTCCGAAGTATATTTCATTTGTTTCTTCTTACTACATGTTTTTAAGTGTAATATTTTAGATAAATTGTACTTGTAGGGCCTCCTCTCTGAATGCAATCGCTCCGGAGCTTCGTATCTCTTTCAACAAGACAAGTTCTACGACGTCTCATTTGACACGGGTGACAAAAGTATACAATGTGGAAGGAAGGCAGATGCTTTCAAGTTGTGGTTCATGTTTAAAATTCATGGTCTTGATGTCTTTAAGAAGAGAGTGGAAAATGCTTTCGAAGCTGCAAGGTATTTGCTACTTGCAAATTTTTTATTTGTAGAAGGTAAGAGGTCCTATTTAATCATAGTCTGGGTAATAATTATATCGCTTAAATTTCACAAAAGTTTTTTAACTTCACTAATTAAAAAAAAAGCTCCAGTTTTCATAACAATGTTCACATACAGGTATGTGCTTTTTATAACATAGAAAAAAAATTGAATATTGAATTTAAATAGTTGTACCCTATCATATAATTCTTCTACTTTCTCGCAAGATATTTGTGTAGATTGGCAATTCTAGACTCACTTGCTGTGGTGCCCCTCTTTTCGGCCATCTTATCTGTTGTAGACTACTTTGTTAAATTGGTGATTTTCCTTTCGAAAAAATATTTCTCACTTTACAGCATCTGAAGTTTTCCTTAAAATTTTCGTATTTTAATAAAGGATGTATATATATATATATATATATATATATATATATATATATATATATATATATATATATATATATATATAATATATATATATATATATATATATATATATATATATATATATATATATATATATATATATATATATATATATATATATATATATATTATATATATAATTTATATATATAACTATATACGCACAGGCACTCTGGTAATATATCAAATTTTATATGTAAACCACTTATATAAAACAATAAAAAGTAAAACAGTAAGACGTAATTAACAAAGAGTTAAGAAAATAGAGTTAAAGTTACAACTGATATAAGGGGAAGATCCAATCTGAAAAAAAAATAAAATTCATTCGATTCTCCTGAAAATTTCAAGGTAACAGTCAACAGAAATTCGTTCCTATTAAGGCTGGAAATAAATATTTATATAAATTGGAGATCATTTCATAAAAGCTCTATTTTGAATAAAAAGAAAATAAAAACATTCAGCGGGGCTTAATTGAACTGTGATTGGCTGAACCTGAAATGATCTCCATTTTATATAAATATTTATTTCCAGCTTAATAGGAACGAACTTCTGTTGACGACTGTACATACATTGAAAAAAACTCGATTCCTAACGTTTTTACTAGACTATAATGGTTTAAAAGTTTAACCTAACCCTAAGATTAAATCTACGGTGGGGCCAAACCAAATTTCAAAATAATCTAAAATTTGGACTGTATAAGTGTATATTCAGAAATCTATTGGTTACAGAAACTTCTAACAGAGATTTGTTTTTTGCTTTACAGAAAAAAAGTTATGTGCCCTTATCTGACCTAGTGTCGAAAATTTATTTTTTCAATTTTGAAAAATTTCAACAAAAAAAAAAATTAAAAAAATACACATTAGAAATTTCTCATTTTTAGTGGGTGTATAGAGAAAGGACAGGCCTACAATTTTCACTCAATACATCATTCAATACTATTTGTTGGTTTCGAGATATAGCCTTTCAAAAAATGTAAATTTTTGAATAAATTTCAAAAAATTTCAAACTTTGAGAGCCTATACCTCGAAACAAATAGCATTTAATAATGTATTAAATAAAATTTGTAGCTCCATCCATCCTCTATACAATACCCAAAATTTTGGACATCCTTAGGAGAGTTTTTTCATGAAGGATCCCGACCTTGCAATACTGCAACATAATTTTGTAATTTTGCAACATTACTCCCAAATGATTCTGAACTTGCAACATTTGCTATGTTGCAATTCTGCCAATATCGCTGGGTAACTTATATTATAATATATATATATATATATATATATATATATATATATATATATATATATATATATATATATATATATATATATATATATATATATTATATATATATATATATAATATATATATATATATATATATATATATATATATATATATATAATATATATATACTGGACCATCGAATTCATTTTCTCTTACGCAAATTCAAATATTTCCAGTTACTTAGAAAGAGAAATTGAAAATCGAAACGGCTTCCGTCTAGTACTGAAACAGAGAGAGTGCACCAATGTGTGTTTTTGGTACATTCCTCCATCATTACGAGGTCAACCAGACACCAAAGAATGGTGGATGAAAATGCACAAAGTAAGTGATGTATCTGAGGCAAGGAAACCAAGTAAAAAAGATAATTAAATTACCATGAATTTGCCTGAATTGATTTAAATTTTTTAAATAATTGTAAATTTTGAGAACAAAATTTTAATCTAAATAATCGATCAGAAAATCTTACGAATGAGAAAAAAGTCTGTATATGAAAATAAATATCCATTATGATAAAAAATAAAATAAAAATTTTATTATTATTAATTAAAATAAATAAAATTTTTTTTTTTTTTTATTTTTTTATTATTTTTATTTCTCTCTCTCTCTCTCTATTTCTCTATATAATATATATTATATATTTTAATATATATATTAATATATTAATATATTTATATATATAATATATTATATTATTATATATATATATATATATTATATATATATATATATATATATATATATATATAAGCAGCTAGACAGCTATTTATCTATCTTTTCCAAACGATAGATCTAACTGTATTTGGAAATATTCATGATGAAAACACTTCGTTGTTAATTCTGCTTCAAAAAAACTAAACTTATTTTTATTCTCCTCAGGTGGCACCAGCTATTAAGAGCCGGATGGTCAAGGAAGGTTCTCTCCTGGTGGGGTATCAACCCCTCGAATGCAAACACCTTGTGAATTTCTTTCGAATGATTCTTACGGGGTTCCCTCCGTCTACTAAAAAAGATTTGGACTTTGTTTTGGAAGAAATAGAAAGGCTTGGCCAAGATATTTAAACATAACTCCAAAGACAAGAAAACCTATAATCTCCTATAATATATATTATATATATATATATATATTATATATATATATATTATTATATTATATATATATATATATATATATATATATATATATATATAATATATTATATATATATATATATATATATATATATATATTATATATATATATATATATATATATATATATATTATATATATATATATATATATATATATATATATATATATAATATATATATATATATATATATATATATTATTATTATTATTTTTTTTTTTTTTTTTTTTTTTTTTTTTTTTTTTTTTTTTTTTTTTTTTTTTTTTTTTTTTTTTTTTTTTTTTTTTTTTTTTTTTTTTTTTTTTTTTTTTTTTTTTTTTTTTTTACTCTGATTGAAGAAGAAGGACATTACCTCTCCTACAATATCTATTAATAAAAAAAGTAGAATGAAGAGAGACAAAAGAAATGCAGAAAACTCTGATAAGAGAAACTGAGATGAATGATTTAGAAAAACCGTTTCTGTCAGTCTTACAGAATTTAAACATGGCGGGAAAGAGAGAAAAGGTAGCAGTAGAATGCAAGGAGAAGGGAGCAGAATATATGCAAAAACTCTCAGCATTTCTAAGTTTAAAAGAAACATACTGTTTGAAAACTACAAAGGTTGTTGTCATGATGTGCCGAAATATAATTGTAATGGAAGATGCATCAATAGCGTAAGAGGACTCATAATAAAATAGTAATGTATTTCAAATAAATTAGGTCAATGTTGGAATAGGTGAAAATGACAATTGTTCATTAGAAGAAGTTCAAAAGTCAAAGGTAGTTCAATGTATAGTTAAACACCAAAGGTAATTTACTGTTATCTGTTAAAATGTTTTTATCAGTTTTTACAGGCGAAGTTGTTTTCTATATATATAGTATATTAGGTTAATTAAAAATATTGTAAATATTCAAAACGTCAGATGAAATAAAAAAAAAAGAAAACTTAAAAAAGTGTTATGCTTTATGATAAATTATCATTATATTAATTAAAGGCATAGTTCACTAAATGTTTTGCTTTACATTAAGTTGGAAATACTCTATTCCAATCAAAATTGAACCTCGATGATCTTTTATTCAGCGGGCAATATTATCAGTGGAATTGCTAATTAAATTTGGCTACTTTTGTTTTGGAGATTCTTCCCTATCATAAAGAATATAAATTCTAAAGCAGTTATTTGTATTGGTAGACTGAGTTTCAGTTTTTTATTTAGTTCTATTTCAGTTATTTTCTAATTCAGTTAGGCAAAGATTATCATGCCAAGTTTTTTAAGGCAAGATATTAACGATTGTTGAGTAGTAAGGCGTGTGTGTGTGTGTCCAATAGTTGATTTCTCATTTTAAAACTAATCTTTCAGTTCAAACTGTTGGGAAAAACAACAACAACAACAAAAAAATGAAAATATATTCTCTAATGTTTTTATTATTTATTAAGAATTTACAGAAAAATTCATTACTATAAAAAGAAAAGTAGTTGTTTTTTCACCACTGTGAAATAAGAATTTAAACCAACGACTTCAGAACCAAGGTCGAATGGGAGGGAATTGTCTAGAAATGTTATATCATCTCTTCTATCCGACGGTGTGTCATTCATAGTTATTTCGGTAATTAAACCCATGGATGATAAAAACCTTGAACTAATATATTCGCCATTGCTTACTGTATGAGTTTCCAAGGGAAGTACCGGTTTAGAAGCAATGAACAACATTTGTGAAATGTATCCGGATGCAGTAAGAGCTCATACATGTCAGTTGTGGTTTAAAAGGTTTAATGGTGATAATTGTGGCATATCCGACAAGCTTCGACCTGGAAGTTCTTTTCCTTCATGGTGTTAATTAACGACTTAACTATGGATGAGACACAGCCGGATAGAAGAGATGGTATACTATTTCTAGATAATTCCCGCCCATTCGTTCTTGGTTCTGACGTCATTGGTTGAATCCCTATTTCATATTGGTTAAAAAAACATAATTTCTTTCCAAACACCCTAATGTATAACATAATATAATATAACAATATTAAATATACATATATTTGTAAGTGCAATTAATTCAGAATCTCCTGCCAACGTCATTAAGGGTCTGGTGTCCCACTGAATTCTGATTTAAGAACAGCTGATGTAAGAGGTTGGGTTCCTTTCAAATTTACAAGAGCGAGAACATAATGTTTTTTAAAATCAGTTTTGTATATGCTGATAAAAGAGTGAGATATATTAAAATTTCACTACCGGATTGCTCAAACTTCATACACGGGACGTTTAGCCCTTATCAATGGAGGAGGTATGCGAAGGGAGAGTTCAGAAGAGCAATGTCCATTGTCATAGCGATAGTATAGAGAGAGCGACTCGACAATTCGACGGGCAGAAAAAGACTGGAGAGAATTAGTGAGAGCAGAAGAGTTGATTAGACAAAAATCCCTAGACTCCACCTTTTGAAGGAAAGCTGCATGAGTGAACCACCCCAGATGTGTGAGGCGTACTCCATACAGGGGCGAGCAACATTCCTATAAAGAGCAAGCAACTGGGTGGAGTGAGGAAATTCTGAAAGCGCCTCAGAACACCCAACCTCTTAGAAGCTTGTTTAGAAAGAGAGGTCGTAGACTTTTCTCAAGAAAAAATCACGAGAAAATAAAAAAAAATAAAAAAAAAATAAAAAAAAAATAATAATAATAATTAATAAATAATATATATATATATATATATATATATATATATATATATATATATATATATAATATATATATATATATATATATATATATAATATATATATATATATATATATAATATATATATATAATATATATATATATATATATATATATATATATATATATATATATATATATATATATATATATATATATATATATATATATATATATATATATATATATATATATATATATATATATATATATATATATATATATATATATATATATATATTATATATAATATACATATATATATATATATATATATATATATATATATTATATATATATTATATATATATATATATATATATATATATATATATATATATATATATTATATATATAATATATATATATATATATATATATCATATATATATATTATATATATGAATATCGTTATCCTTTATTATTAAAATTATGCATGTCTATATAGTAGATAAGAAATGTTATAAGCCCATAAGTAATGTGGACCGAATTACCCCACGATTTTGGGGAGTGGGGTAATTCGATTCACCCCCAATATTTGTATGTCTTAAAATCATCATTAAAGTGTTTTATTTCATTAATTATGATGATCCAGTTGACATTTCAAAGAAAATATTATTTTTAAAAAATACTGTAATAAAAATCTTACAATTATGTATTATTATTTCGGAATTTATAAATAATAAAAATTTCAGTATGTGATATCAAAGTACAAACATAAAAAGTAATGAAATGTAATGCTTGTAATGCTATAAAAGGTCAGTGTACGCAGAAACGTCATGGAATGACGTCATCCTTCGTTTATATGAATTAGGGAAGTACTAACCTATGCAAACCTGTTATTCGATATCATTATTTACAGTACGTACTTTCTTGATACATGAATAGATTTAAACCTAGCATGCTTTGAAATCATTTTTCGGAGATCATCGATTTGATCGACGTCACTACTATTACAGGTTAGTCGCAATTTTCGTAACTATTATCGTTATTATAGATACAAAAATTGTACTATAATGACTAAAATTACTTCACGCTAAATTTAAATACTATGAAGTCGAAATAAATAAGAATAATAAGAATAATGTGAATAAGAATAAGATAGTGAAAAGTTTTAATGTATATATCAACCTGGATAGAATTACCCCACAAATTTTTTATACCTGGACCGAATTGTCCCATTTTACAATCTTACCCACCACAAAAAAATATAAATATATAAATATATAGAGTTTCATAAAAAAATTAATACCTAAGACATGAAACCATATAATTTTATACCTTTAAAGGCGTATTTTCATCGTAATTGTAATTAGTTTTCTGTCATTGGACCGAATTGTCACATGTGTTCCGAATTGCTTCGTGTCCAAAATTACCCCATTTCAGGAGAGTAGCCAGAACAATCTTTCAGGGGGGTGGGCAAACAATTTTCTTTTTCCGTTCATATATTAATTTTACAATTATTTTCGTTTACTCTTTACACTTGTTTATATATTATTTTGAATGAAAAGTATCAATGAGCGAAAATAGCTTAACGACTGGATCCATTGTTGAAAAAAAATTTTTTTTATCCGATTCTCCTGAAAATTTCAGTATATATAGCTTTTTTCCCGACGAAAAAACTCCATTCCTAACGTTTTTACGAGGGATTTAAAGTTTAGAAGCAATTTCTAAATTTAGGGTAAGTTTAAATCTACGGTGAAAAAATTTTTTTGGTCTGAAATTGGTGTGTATGTATTTCGTAATCTTTGGCTTATAAATTTCTTTAGAGAGTTTTTGTGCATAACAGAAAAAGGTTATATGCCCTTACTTGACCAGGTGTCGAATTTTTTTTTTTTTTGAAAAAATTCGGACAAAAAAAAAAAAAAAAAAAAAAAATATGGATTGGAGTCTTTGAAAAAGGATATTGTTTAAGGAGGGGATAGATCTAAAACATTTATTTAAAACACTTTTAAAATCTATTTGTCTGATTCGAGATACAGCTTATCGAAAATGGCCGAATTTTCGACGAAATTTCAAATTTTTCAAATTTTGAGAGCTGTATCTCGAATCAAACAATTAGTTTTTAAAAGTGTCCTAAATAAAAGTTTTAGATCCATCCCTCCTCTAAACAATTTCCAATTTTAAAAAAAATTAGAAACATCAATTTTTTTTAATAAATTTTTTTCTCCGGAAGGGTATGTTTTTTCAATTTTTTTTCAAAAAAAAAAAATTTGAACTTCCCAAATTTTTGTTTCTAATTTGTAGAAATTGGGGCTAAGAATGTACAGGGGAGTTTTTGGATCATTTCTGACCACTATTTTACCACTTCTATTTAATCTCTTTTTGAATTTTGACCCCCTATAACTGCTTAAACCGTTAGAAACTCAGAAAAACGTCAGAAATCGACTGTTTTCAGCGGGAAAAAATGCATATACATTGTAAATTTCAGCTCAATAGCTCAAATAATAAAAAAAAAGTTTTGAAAATGGATCTTAAATAGTACAGTACAAGAGGCAGAAAAAAGCCACTGACAAAGTATAGTAACAATAAATTATTAATGAAATCAAATAGCGTTTGGCTTGCAGTAAATTATGACATAGGTTTCCAACCCAAAATTCAAATAAACGAAGTAAACAAGGGAAGAAACGCGACTATGATGATTGGTTGTGACTTCATAAATACGATTCTCTACCTATAAAAGTTGTTAGATTTAAATGAATAGACCAATCATACACAGAATGAAGTTGTTTAAAAATCACGAGTTTTGTAACATTAGTCAACGTTACTAAAATACGAGTTAGTAAGAGCAGATAGCAGCTACCACGTCTTTTCATTTAGTTCTCTCAAGATGTTTACAGATGAAACCAATATACGTAGAAATGTATGTAAGGATTTTACATATGTGTGAGCATGATAAAAATGAGTCATCTTCCAGATATTTGCTAAAAATTAGCATCATAGTCTTTTTATCGATATTTTCATATAGGCAATACTAATATATTTTCCCTTTATGAATTTTATGTGATTATTACACCAGATTATTATCATACTATAAAATAAATAGTCACATTATATTGAAGCGAATATTATAAAAATTGCTTCTCTGAAATATGTCGACTTTCCTGTGTGACAAAATGCACATTTTTGTCCCCTTTATATTTAATATAATATTTAATATTTAATATTTTTTGAAAACTTTCCTTTATGCAATAGATTTAATTTCAAATACTACTAAATTATTTTTTGAACAGTAAAAAAGAAAAATTATATCAATACGTACTTTTGTTTTGGCCTCCCAATAACTCAATATCGGTGTGAACCACTGGCAAAAAGCGCCACCTTTTCAACGGCATCTTAGAAAATAAAGTGAAAAAAGGAAATTTTTAAGCAACTTAGCAGCTATTCGCTATTTAGCACCTCTAAAAGCAATTTATTTCCTCCTTTTGGTCAGATACATTGATAATTCTAGTTAATTTAAAAAAAAAAAAAAGTTTCTAAAAAAAAGGATCAAACTTCTCCGTATATAGTAAAAAGATTGAGGTTATAGAAACTTTTAATTGTTTATTTAAATTATTTTTTTGCAATTGTTTTTGCCTTCATAATGTCGCTAGGACACCCGAGGACGGGAAAGGATAATTCCAGGATGGCCTACGCCCTTCCTGGCTCCCCCTTGGCTACGGGCCAGCCCCATTTTACGGTATATTATATATATATATATTATATATATATATATTATATTTATATATATATTTTTATATATATATTTATATTATATATTATATATATATATTAATCTCCGGCATCCGCGATAGGCTGGCCCAGCCAGCGGTACCGCCGTGGGCCGTGAAACCCTAGGATCTTCCTCGAGATCCAAACTGACAGGACGATGTCCTTCCTGGGGGATGAAGATTATTATTTTATATTATATATATTATTATATATATATATATAATATATATATAATATATATATATTATATATATATATTTATAATAATAATATATTATATAAATTATAAATATATATATATTAGTATATAAGTGGAGATTTGTTTCTGAGTTTACGATTGTAAAAAATATCGAAAATCGAAAATATC
>SEYY01021296.1:70000-71605 GCA_009176605.1 Armadillidium nasatum | reverse complement strand
CAAAGAGAAGGGTAGATTCCGAAAGGGAATTTGGAAATCAAAGCTTTGTGGAAGACTCTATCGAAAGCAAAAGTTCCACCGAAAGAGTGGAGGACCAAGAGTCGAGAGAAAGAAAAAGATACAGTAGAGCGTTCTCACGAAAGTCATACTGGCGATCAGAGAAAAGATTAGAAGAATTGAGTGTTTCCAAATCTTTCTATTAAAGAAGATTTGAAAACTTTAGAAAGAACGGAAGTTAAAGAATTGGACGGTAGTTAGAGCGTGAGATGCCCCCTTCTTTCACAGACTGAAGGAGCGCACGTTTTAAGAAAGAAGGGAAGGTTGAAGTAGAAAGACATAGGCGAAATAATTTACCAAGGCATTGTGCAAACTCGGAAGCACAAGTTTTGAGAACCACAGGAGGGATACCATCAGGATCGTATGCCTTCTGTTAAGTTCAGAGAGAGAGAAATGACATCTTTAGAAGAATTAAATTTAGGCATAAAAGAGTTTAAGGGGTTGAAGTAGGAACAGCTCCGAATTGTCTAAGGTTGTATAAGGCAAAAAGTTTGACAAAGAGTTCAGCTTTAGAGGAGGGCAAAACGGAAATTGAACCGTCAGAAGATACTAGGGAGGGAAAGAGGAAGAA
The DNA here is from genome assembly GCA_009176605.1 of Armadillidium nasatum. Taxonomy (NCBI): domain Eukaryota; kingdom Metazoa; phylum Arthropoda; class Malacostraca; order Isopoda; family Armadillidiidae; genus Armadillidium; species Armadillidium nasatum. Next base: position 70,977 of record SEYY01021296.1, on the reverse strand, counting down.
GCAAAGTTAGAGTTGACATTTTTGGCAAAATGCCAAAAAGGGCGAGAGAAAGAGGAGCCAGAAAGATTATTGAATTTTCTACGGAGAAAAGAGTTTTTAGTATCTCGAAGAATAGATTTTGCTCGATTCCGGGATGAAATATAAGTTGAGTGATTTTCTGTAGTTTGAAGACGACGGTATTCCCTTAAGGCAGCATCCCTGAGGCGAATAGCACGAGAACAGAGTTAAACCAAGGTTTGTTAGGTTTAGTTGAAAGGAAAGAATATGGAATGTACGCCTCCATTCAGAGAGAATCACCTCCGTTATGCGCTCTTCACACTCCGAGGAACCCCTCCCACGGAAACAGTAATCATTCCTTGGAAAATCAGAAAAGTAAGTCAGCAAGTGGCACCAAAATCCAGAAACGTCTCCTCGACGAAGGCGGGGGCCGTTCTTGTGGAAGACTTGAAGTGACAGAACAAGATACAGAGATAAGAAGGTGATCGGATGAACCCAGAGGAGGAAAGAGTTTTACAGTATAAGGGGAAGGATAAGAAGTTAGGAAAAGATCGAGTATGTTGGGTTCATCACCATCGGGTAGGGAGGTGCACCAACTGCTCAAGGTTGTTTTGGATAGAAAATTGGTAGGCGAGTTCACCAGCTGGATCAAAAGAACTTTATGAAAGTCATTGGCGGTGGTGAACATTGAAATCACCTAAAATGATGATTTCGGAGAAAGGAGAAGAAGGAAGAATGTGTTCTATTTTGGAGTTAAGATTGTCGAAGAATTTTGGATAGTCTGTAGAGTTAGGAGACAAGTAGACAGAACAAATGAATTTAGTTTTGGAGTTCCAAAAATGTTTAAGCCATAAAGTAGAGAATTCAGAAGATTCCAAATTAGAGACACAAGAAAGGACAACATCATTGTGCACATATGCACAACAACCGCCTTTGGCTGAAAATTGAAGATAGAGACAGTAGGAGGAAACAGAGTAGGG
>SEYY01021296.1:52500-57500 GCA_009176605.1 Armadillidium nasatum | reverse complement strand
AACCTTATTAAGCTAAAAATATTGTGAAGCGCAAAAACCTAAAAATTATCTAGAAAGAAAAACAAACTTTATTAAGCTGAAAATACTGTGAACCGCAAAAAAACAAAAATTATCTAGAAAAAAAGCAAACTTTATTTAGCTAAAAATATTGTGAAGCGCAAAAACCTAAAAATTATCTAGAAAAAAGCAAACTTTATTAAGCTAAAAATATTGTGAAGTGCAAAAACCTAAAAATAGAAACAGAGATAGTAACCAAAATAGAAACAGAGCAAGTAACCTTACAGTTTACAAAATAAAGGTCGATACGTGTAAGTCGTAAGGACGTATTTTCTTTGTCTACTTGCAAATTAGGAAAAATATCTGATATTAGTTATTCCAATTAAGGTCAGTTTCCTAACATCAGATATTTGTTCAGTACGTCTTCAGGATGAAAAAGGGTAATGAGTGATGGAGACATCGATATAGGAAAGGATAGGTCATAAAGTAACAGAGAAGTGATTAATTAAAAAAATGCAAAAGTAGTTTGTAATAGGACAGGACCCTGAGGAGCATCTTATTCTATATTAATACACTTCAAAAATTGTCCTAACGAATCGTTGGGATAAGTAGCAAAAATGTCACAACAAATTTTTTGTTATTTTCTTATTACAAAATAAATCGGTGAAGCGACTTTCTTATGCTTAATATGTCTTTTTCTCTATTGAAAATTCTACTGTGACATTTTTGCCACTTGTCCCAACGATTCGTTAGGACATTTTTGCAGTGTAGGTTTAAAGGAAATCAGAATGAAGGCTGGGGGAAAGACGAATAAACACCGAAAGAGGAAAATTTTGAATTCAATGCTTTGAGCCAAACTTTATCGAAACCTTACGATATATTCACCAAAATCCCGAAGCACAGAGACCAAAAAGGCCAACCATAACATCTTACAGAAGTCATACAAGCCATCAAAGATAGAACTAGAATTAAGATGTTTCCAAATCTCCTTAAGAAAAAGATTGAAACCCTTGAAAAGTGTTGAGGTAAACAAATAAGATGATAGTCAAAAGCTCTGGAGTGATCCAAGTTTTTCGTCACAGGTTGAATAAGATCTCTTTTCCAGCAGCAGTAAAAAGGGTAGAATTTGATTTGTATAAACAAAATAGTCAACCAAGTTAGGGTGCAAACTTTGGAACACTAAATTTAAGAACTACAAAGGATATACCTTCAAAACCATTGACAAAGCGTTAGGCTTTGTTGAGAATTTTGCCTTTTCAGACTAACTAGAAAAGGTAAATTTGTAATTTGTGTACAAAGATTTATTAAAAGCTTGGGATTTATAACGTACAAGCGCTTAAAATGTTGAGAAACCAACCAACCATTTTTCAATATTAAAATCTACTCAATATCACTATGAAGAACCGTCATTGAATTCAATCTAGACATTACAGTCATTCGTGTCATTCAAGTCACTCGAGAGCCGATACAGGCGAGAGTCATATCAGTCGAAAGAGTCGAAAATCGACCACAGTCGAAATAAAAGTCAGTCAAAGAAGAAAGCTGTACATAGTTGTCTCTGTTTTCTGAGATATATATTATTTTGTGAATTTGTAAATATGTATATAATATATTTTGAAAGAGATTTTAGATAGATCTTCACGAATATCTAGAAAATCGTGTTGGCCACCCTTCTGCAGGCTGTCGGGGAGGAGATGAGCATGGTCAGATAACTCCAACTTCTTCATCTTGACTAAGAAAGGATTGCTTTAGGAATTAAGGTACGTTTCTCTCATAAACAGTGCTTTTGCGTTAAAATTTTTCTCAATTATAATATTTAATATTATCCTAGAACCTCAATCCAAAATAATTAATAAAGGACAGATCTTATAAATTTATATTCACTTGGATGTATGAAATATTTCCCTATTTCATTCTTTGTACATACATATTTTAAATTTCTTCACATTTTGTGCGAAGTCTGATAATTAATTTTTTTTAATTTTACACCTAAGCACAATTTTTCATATTAATAACTAAAATATTCCTCCATTCTTATATTTAGTTCTATCTGGTGGCGAGAGACTTGCTGAAGGGAAGCTGCACTTCTTTCTACAAGGAGCTATTCCTTCTTATTCCTGAATAATGTCAGAAGCATCTACTTGTTTGAATTAATATTTGTTCTCTTTTAAGAGAATTTCAAGAAACTTTGGATATTAATTATAAATTTAATATTTTTATCGGATATTCTTTTGAATTTTTCCTGCAGGCTATTTAAATATTTTTTAGCTACAGGCTAAGACAGAGCAGAAACAACATCTTCAGAAGTATATATATATATATATATATATATATATATATATATATATATATATATATATATATATATATATATATATATATATATATATATATATATATATATATATATATATATATATATATATATATATATATATATATATATATATATATATATATATATAACATAAATATTCATCAAATTATTTAAAAATATTTTAAAATAGATTAGAATTAAGCTTTTGGAGTTGATGACATCGGGATTAGTTTTCTCACCGTTTTGAATTATTAATAGAATATATAAATAATTTTTTATTTTATTTTTATTTTTTTTTAATAATTAATTAATTAATTTTATTTTTAATTGAGAATTTGTTTTATTTTTCGAGTTTGATAGATTTTTAAAGTTTTTTAATATTATGCAAATTTTTTTTAAATGAGGGAATTTTAATTAAAAATTAATTAAAAATTAAAAATAATAAAATAATAAAAATTAATAAAAAAATTATAAATAAAAAATTTCGAAATAATAATTATAAATTAAATTCTATTTTATGTATAAAAATTTTTATAGTTATTTTATATTTTATATATTAAAAAAAAAATTTTTATTTTTTTTAAAATATTATTTTTTTTTTAAAAAAAAAATATTTTTTTAAATTAAAAAAAAAAATTATTATTTTTAAAATTGTAAATATATAATTAATTAAAATCAAACGTTAACTCATCAAAATACTTTTAAAAAAATAATTAAATTTTTTTTTGAAACTATTTAAAAAAAATAAATCTTTTTTAAAAAATATATTAAATAAACCTTTTTAAATTTTATAATAATCATTTTAAAATAAAAATTTCTTTTGAATGAATATTTTAGTAATTCCAAGAAGAACGATGCAATCAAAATTATTTTTGACCATTTTTTATTTAATAAAAATAATAATAATAATTAAATTTTTTTAATTTAATATTTACCTTTGATCATTCATTCAAAATCAATTTCAAATAAATTTTATTACATTTTAATTTAAAAAATTTTATTTTATTTTTTTATTTTTTTTATTTATTTTTTTGTTTATTTATTTTTTATTTGGCAAAGTTTGTGATAAAATATAAAAATATATATTCCCAATATTTAATTTAACAATAATAATAATAATAGTAATAATGATAATAATAATAATAATAATAATAGTAAAATAAATAGTAAAATAAATAATAGTATATATATATATATATATATATATATATATATATATATATATATATATATATATATATATATATATATATATATATATATATATATATATATATATATATATATATATATATATATATATATATATATATATATAATTATACCATTAAAGCATATTTGCTTGCCAATTCCCTTATGTTCTTAATAAACTTTTATTTTTATTTTATTTATTTTTAAATTTCATTATTATTATTATATTTTTTTTGAAAAACAATTTAATTACAAATTAATATTAAAATACCTCCCCCAAGGTATCTTCCCTTTACTCCCCCACCCCCTCCTCCTCTCTAATTTAATGCTTCAAATTAATTTAAAAAAAAAAATAATAACATTAAATCTAAGTCTTTTGAGCAATTAATAAAAATCCCTTTTGGAATAATATTTTTAATTACATTTTTATAGAGGGTTAATGAATGGTCAACTGAGGGACAGACAGAAGGACAGGCGTGCAGAAGGACAGTCAGAGAGAACATGCACAAAAGGCAAGAATATTGGTCAGACAAAGCAGAAAGACAGTCAGATAAGTCAGGTACAGAGGGACAGGCAGAAAGGTTAGACACACAAAAGGACAAGCAAACTATCCAGACAATCGCATAGAAGAAACATATTCTTAGGGCAAAGAAGCAAGGACAGGCTGACTGGAGAAACATACAGGAAAAAAATTAAATGGAAAGGCAGAGAGGACAATTGATATATATATATATATATATATATATATATATATATATATATATATATATATATATATATATATATATATATATATATATATATATATATATATATATATAATAATAATAATAATAATAAAAATGCACAGAAAAACAGACAAGCAATCACAATAGGCATAAAGAATTACAGGTTTTAAGGACAATCACAGGAAAATAGAAGACAGAAATAACACATATAGAAGGACAAAGAAACGTACGCCAGAGGAACAGAAAGACAGACAACATTGTAATAAAATATAACAAACTGACAGAACGACAGACTATCAGGACAATACATAATAGGACAGACTGGTATTAATGGACAAAAAGAGAGCAGACAAGTCAAACATAAGGACAATTCTAGGACAGACAAAATTTCAATTTTTTATTCATTTTTATGTTTGTTTTTTAGTTTCGGTGAAATAATTAAATTAAGACTTTAAATTTATTTTTAAATATTCTAAATTAATAATTTTAAAATTAAAATTTAAATATTTTAAATTTAATATTTTAAATTAAGGTTTAAATTTACTATTAAATATTTTCTAAATTTAAAATATTTTACACTGACACGAACACACACTAAATTTTGATCAAAAGAAATAAAATAACCTTGACCTTATTTTCCTTTGAAAAAAAAAAAAAATAAATTAAAGGAAAAAAAAAAATAATAATAAATAAAAATAAATAAAAATTAAAAAAATTGCCTTCACCTATTTAATTTAATGTGTATTATTATTATTATATAAATTTCC
>SEYY01021296.1:35000-40000 GCA_009176605.1 Armadillidium nasatum | reverse complement strand
TTCGGACGTGTCGTTTTACGACCTTCATGAGAAGAAAAAAGGTCTCTATCGATGCGTCAAGGATTCAATTTGAATAGTTTTCTTTCTTTAATACAAACAAATTAGATAAATAAGAAAATAAATAAGTAAATAAATAAATAAAAATATAAAATAACAAAAATAAATATATAAATACATCAATAAATAAATAAATAAAAATAATTATAATATAATATAATATAAATAAAACATATAATTAAATAAATTAATAAATATATATATATATATATATATATATATATATATATATATATATATATATATATATATATATATATATATATATATATATATATATATATATATATAAAATATAATATAAATAAAACATATAATTAAATAAATTAATAAATAAATAAAAATATAAATGAAAATAAAATAACATAAAATAAATAAATAAGTAAATATAATAATATAAATAAATAAATAATTAATTTAAAATACAAGATAGAAGAATAAATGAAAAATATTCAGGAACATAATAATTATCTATCATTATTATCGGGCCTAGCAAACCGGATTCCTTAGTCGGTGTCTGACCCGAGACCGGGGCTGGGGGCCGGATCGGGGGTCAAGTTGTCGGTGTCGGAGCCGAGACCGAAGCCGGAGGCTCATTCAGAGTTCAAACTGTCCCCAAAATTTTCCTTTAAAAAAAAAAAAAAAAAAAAATGGAAAGAAAGAAACTTTTTGCAAAAGGAAAAATGAAGAAAGCATAATTAAGGAATAATATAATAATAATTAATAATAATAATAATAATAATAATAATAATAATAATAATAATAATAATAATAATTCAGGTCACTTCAGTAAAAGTTTATTCATCTTTTAATAACGCTGCATTGTACACACATGATATATATATATATATATATATATATAATATATATATATATATATATATATATATTATATATATATATATATATATATATATATATATATATATATATATATATATATAGTTATATATATATATATATATATATATATATATATATATAATATATATATATATATATTATATATATATATATATTATATATATATATATATATATTATATATTATATTATACCACGTGTAGAGTATATAAATTGTTCAATTGTTGTTCAAGCACCACTAATGAAGATATAATTTTGAATAATTCTTCACGAATATAGAAATACTAGTGTAAAGTGATAGATGAAGATTCTCTTTCCAAATTTATTAATCATTAATATTATCTAAATGAAGATCGCTTAGCACACGAGAGACCTGGGTTCGAGGCCGGGTTGGAGTAGAATTCTCTCTTGCCCTTAGATCCGCCCACTTATGTGTAATAAGTACACCAAATGCGGACTTCCTCTGGTGGGATCAAAATCTGCATCTGCGATAGTCCTGGCCAGCCAGCGAATTTCAGGAACATAATGATAACCAAATTATAATAAAATTATTAAGTAAATATCCACCAATTTTATTTACTATATACAATATTTTAACAGATTTCTTAATCAAAGCATCCAAAAGTACACTGCAAAAATTGTCCTAACGAATCGTTGGGACAAGTGGCAAAAAATGTCATAGCAAAATTTTCAATAGAGAAAAGACATGTTAAGCATAAGAAAGTCGCTTCACCGATTTATTTTCTAATACGAAAATAACTGAAAAAATTTACTGTGACATTTTTTGCCACTTGTCCCAACGATTCGTTAGGACAATTTTTGCAGTGTATTGGTAGATCTAGAAGAGTACAAGGAAGGAAATAACATAATAATGAAATAACAAGTTATAACTATTCATTCGAAAGAAGAATAAAATTAATGCAAGAATATTATAATAAAATAATAAAGAATAAAGACCTGAAACAATTTCTATTAAAACCAAACTTTTGATTTCTTTAAATTCTAATTTAGTTATTTAATTCTAATATAAATTTTTTGATAATATTTATAAATATTTTAAAAATAAATATTAATTACTAAATTCATAAGAAAAAAGGATTTACAGAAGAAAATACCCTAAAATAACTTTATATTTTCCCAGCAATCCTTCAATAAACAAGATTTTATTTTGTCATTGAATAATAGTTAATAAAAGTTTCAAAATGGGGGCACATGTTTACCTTATTCAATGAAATTTAAATTTGGCAACATTACTGCTATATATATAAAAACATAACTGAGGGGAGTGCACTTATCAAAATTTAAAAGTTCAAGAAATAAGTGAAACCCTAACATATATATATATATATATATATATATATATATATATATATTATATATATATATATATAATATATATATATATATATATATATATATATATATATATATATGCTCGCAAGCACCTATTCTTTCATAATATTCTTTAGATGGCAGCACTGTACTCAAAATCAGCAGGGTTTAGACGTAAAAAAGACAAAGTTACGCGCCAGTCGTATTTTAGCGTTTCATTTTTTTATGTAAACGCTAGCAATGTACTCTTCCAAAGGCGAAAGTGTAATTATTATTGAGAGGTACTATGTCGACAAACATGTGATATAGGTATGAAATAAAAATTTTATCACTTATGATTATATAAAAAAAAAAAAAAATACAGACACAGGTTCTGTTCATAATCCAAATAGCCTAAACCGGTCATCTTTATTAAATCCTCTATATTATTGCTGATGTGCGACAGAGTTTCTTTTAAAACGTTTATCAAGAAAATCCCTTCCTAAATTATCATTCCTTTATCTCATATTCGACTGTCATAAACTACTGTTTAAATAGATTAAAATTGAATCCCTTAAGCACTGGTGTTATCTATGAACTGAGAGAAAACGACTTGCAGCAAACAGTACGAAAGGTGCTTCTAAATGTCTAGAAACGAGAATAAACTTGTATTAAAGGCTGCAAGAAATAATTTTTAAAATGTTTGTAACGCTACTCTTTATTAATAATTATTCACATTGAGAGGTTTAATATATATACTAGTGATGTTACGATGCCATAATACTTTCCGATGCTGATTCTAACTCCGATTTGAATTTTGGCGACAAAGTTAGTAGTTATAGAGCCAGAAAATGTCACTAATCTTTTTTATTTTCTCAGAGATTATTATTTATAATTAATAGAATTTGATTCAGCTTCTAACTCTGACAGTTATAAAATTTCATATATTAAATCCACTTGACACCCAATTCTAGTTTTAGTCACTAATAGAAATATAATTAGTATATTATGTTTTAAATTTAATAAGTAATGGTAATGAATAAATTAAAAAAATAATAAAGCTGAGAAAGTTCCTGTTGGAACATAATATTCTTATTCGTCCCTTTCTGACAAAACTAAATTTTAACATATATACTTACACCCTCTCCCCCTGAGAGACTGTTCAGCTTGCCAGCCTGGTCAGTATCTTTACATACCAACAATCTGCATTGGAATTTGCATTGACAGATGTCCATGTCATTTTAAAGAATCCTCCACAAAGTCCTTCCACCTCTTCTTTATCTAAGAAGAAAATCTCCACTTCACTTAACCTCTGCCTATGCTCTCTCCAGCATGCCAGAATCCTATCAAAAACCAAAGTTTCAACTTTTTTCTCACCTTTCTTTCACTATATCTAAAGATATCCTTTAAATTTTGTGATATAACGTTATAATACTAACCCCTCATTTCTCTTCAAACTATTCTCTGTTTTTAAACCCTGTTCTTGAATTAAAGGTTTAGATCACACACAGGTACCTGAGAGCTCTCTTTTATTTCCAAATAGCCAGAATTAATCTCTTCCATAATCTTATTTTTGAGTCCTGAATAAAATGCCTTTGCAAATCTCTAAAGGTAACATATCTTTCCAAATTTATTCCTACTTCAACTTTACTATTATTCTTAAGAAAATTATATGCCATTTCTGTTCTTTCTGGATCCATGCTGATACACACCTACCAGACCGTGACTCTCCTACAGCTCTCATTGGTTTTTCCCAGTATTCTCTCATATGCCTCTGTCACATAATTTTTTTTTGTAATTTTCCCTGTAATATCCACAAAAACATTTTCGTTTTCTTTATACATTTGGAGTATAATGGATCTACCCTTTTTTTTCTGAACTTTTTCCCTAATCAATACATTTAGAAATATAATACTACTACCTTCTGATATCTCCCCTTCTTCCTTACCTTTATATTCCGTCTTCCCTGGTGTTATCACATTTTATTTAATGCCTCTTCATATTCCTTTCTTGGAATGAAATCTTCTTCTGTCATTTCCTATCAATCTTCGTTTCCTTCTTCGTGATTTTCTCCATATCATTAAATAAAATAACTAATAATAATAATATTATTAAATCATTTCTTTATTTATATATATATATATATATATATATATATATATATATATTATATATATATATATATATATATATATATATATATATATATATATATATATATATATATATATATATATTATATATATATATATATATATATATATATATATATATATATATATATATATATATATATATATATATATATATATATATATATATATATATATATATATATATATATATGTGTATAAATATATATATATATATATATTCATCTTCATGTTTTTTTTTTTTTTGTTTTTTTTTTAATAAATGAAAGTTTCACCTTTCGGGCATAGCCCTATTCAAGGGGAGGGAGGGGGGAAACTTTTCTAGGAAGTTAATTCTCAGGGCCTGAAGGATCGAACCAGCGCCATCAAGTACATGAGTTAATTACTCAACCATTATGCCACGGCAGCAGCAATGTATATGTAATTGTATATATGTATAGGTATAGCGGCTTGAATATCTCTCTATGTCGTTTGCAGTCACAACCTCTCCTCTGTCTTGTACAGCTTTTCATGCTTAGTTTTTCTGCGTTCTTTCGTGTACTTTCTTACTATTATTCTTATTGTGTTCTTTTGTGTTCATTCTCGTTCTATTTTACCTTTATTCTTATTGTGTTCT
>SEYY01021296.1:0-22500 GCA_009176605.1 Armadillidium nasatum | reverse complement strand
AAGGGGGAGCACTTGCCTCTCACCTAAATCTTGACGAAATAAAAATAAATGGACCTATGCTTGCCAGATGGCGTTTTTAAGAGATTATTGGAAGAGAAATTGAAAAAAAGATAAATAATGAAGTAAAGAAACAAATATGAAAGTGAAAAGTGAATATATAAAGTAATAAAAAAATATAAAATATCCTTTGCCCATTCCTAAATAAAATCCTACCCACGCCCATGATAGTAAGTCCTGCGTTATTTATATTTCGGTAGGTACCAATCTAAACAGTATACAACAATGGGAGTACGTCCTAGGGATTTTGAAATAGCAACTCCTATCTACTTTTCTCCAGAATTTTTTAATAAATTTGTAGTTAAAATCAAAAATAAATTTCTACCATAAAAAAAATAAGAAAAATCAATTTTCATAAAATCTTCAAATTTATAGTTTTGAACGTAAAAATAGGGAAAATTCCCTTCTGAAATTTTCTATACGTTACACACATTCCCTTGAACTATGTTCTAGATTTTATATTAACGATAGCCTAACTTTGAAAGTTATTTCAAAGATATTGGAAAGTTGATAAACAATTTAGATTATGTTTCACAAGGTATAATAATTGTTCTTTGTTACTGTTAGATTCGTAAACTTTAACCCTAAGTTAAAGTTTGAAATATATATATATATATATATATATATATATATATATATATATATATATATATATATATATATATATATATATATATATATATATATATATATATATATATATATATATATATATATATATATTATTATTATTTATTTATTTTTTTTTTGAAAAAATATAGAAGTTTTCGAAATGAAAAGTCTGAGAGCGGTTTGTGGAGTTGTTAGAAGAGATAGAGTCAGGAATGTTAGAATAAAAGAAATGTGTGTGGATGGAGAAAGAGCATGGTTGAGAGAGCTGAACCATATATAGTATAAGTATTAGTAATACTTATACTATAGCTGAACAAAGTATGCTGAGATGGTTGGACATGTTTGTAGGATGAATGAAGAGAGAATGGCTAAATGGGTATTTGTTTCAAAAGTGAAGGGTGTGAGAGATAGGGGGAGACCGAAGGGAAGCTGGATGAGTAATGTCAAGGAGCTGTTAAGGGATAGAGGAAAGAATTGGGAGGAGGGTGTGCGGTTGACAGAGGATAGGAATGAAAAATGATATGGTAAAGGGGTGAGTGTTATGGAATGGTATGTGGCCTGCTTATAAGAAACACCAATACAGCCGAAATGAAAGACATACGTATTTGTAGATTAAAGGTTGTAAGTTTATTATATTACTAATTAGGTATTAGTATATTGTAGTATTATATTTTTTATAACATGAATATATATATATTATATAAGTATTATTACTATCTATATTATTATTATAATTATCACTATACTAATTCTATCGGTATTACCTATATTTATAGTATATATATATACTTTTTCATTATTTATATAATTATATTATTATTTTTAAAAAAAAAAAAAAAAAAAAATATATATATTTATATTATATATATATATATATATATATTTATATACTTATATTTATATTTATATATATTTTTTATTTTTTTTTATTTTGTGTGTGCCTCCTCCTTGAAAAAGGTTCTCTCTGCCCGTGAGTGGTGGAATTATATATATATTATATATATTAATATATCTTTATACTTTTTACATTTATATATACGTATTATTTTATTATATTATAGGTTTATATATTTATAGTTTTTATATATATATATTTAATTCTATATTTTTCTATTATTATATACGGTATTATTATATATATATTATTATAAGTTATATATTATATTTATATATTAATTATAATATATATATTATTTCTATATATATATATATATATATTTATTTTTATTTATTTTTATATATTATCTTTTTTATTATATATATTATATTATATATATATTCTTTATTTAAATACTGAATATATTCAAATGGAAATTTTTAAAATAACTTTTCAATGAAAAATTATTTCTTTAAAATAAAAAAAAAAAAAAAAAAAAAAAATATTATAATAATAATCATATAATTAATTACTCGATTATAATAATAATGAAAAGTAAAATGAAAATTATTATAATAATAATAATTAATTAATGTATACAATTATATAATATATAATAATAATTGAATAATAATTAATAATAAAAAAAAAAAAAAAAAAAAAAAAAAAAAAAATAAAATATTATTAATAATTAATAATAATAAAATAAAATTTTTTTTTTTTTTTTTTTTTTTTTTTTTTTTTATTTTAATAATAATTATAAAAACAAGAATTAATAATGATAAAAGCAAAAATAGTTATAATAAATTAATAATATAATATAATTGGTATTAAATTACGTATATGTTGTGGATTCAGAGAGGTGTAGAGTTCTCGTACCATTTTACTGTGTTTTTCCTAGATAGATATGAGGTTATATACTTTAAATTGTTCATATGTAATTTTTCTATGCTGTTCATACTGCGCTCTGAAAAAGGGGTTGGTCTGTAGGGGAGAACACATTGGTTTTTACCATATGAACTCAAAGATTTAGTTTTTGTATTAAATGTTCGCATTTAATAATATTTTAATAACTCTTATTATATTTCTTTTTCAAGAGAGATTTGAATGCATATAATATAAGAGTCATTAGATAAATATATTGTATATTTGAACATTGCATAAGGTAGTATAAGGATAAATCAATAAAGATTAGATATACAATAGCATATAAAAGTGAAATTGTAAATATGATGATTGATATTTTGTAGAGAAATATTGGTAATTATCTTTGAACTCTATACTTTTATTCATCATTAATAACAAATTCGATACATGTTACTTCATACGTATATAATGGTAATAGTTATATTAATAAATAAGTATATTAGAGTATTACGAACTTAGGATTTTAATATTTATTGATTACGCCAATTTCAGATATAGTAATGTAATTTTGAAGAAATAGAATACGATAAAGCATAATTATGAAGAATCAATAGAGAAGTATTAATATCATAATTTAATGATGAGTTAGATTAATAGATGAGATAGTAATATATTATTAAATAAATTCATTTATAAAAATTTACATATAAATAATAGTGAAGGGGAAGAAACTAGCATTATTTTATTTAATCTCTAATACACAGATGTATCCTTTCTGATTCTATTTTTCGAATTTTCTTTTATAGTTTCTTTTTTCTTACAACCAGGAATTTGAATGAAAATTAAACTCTTCGGAATCACCTATTATTAACTTGGTAAATTACGTTTCTCAATATCCAACTGATATACTAGTTACGAGTCACACACACATCTATACAACGTCTACATCATCACACACACATTTAATATATCATTTTATATACACTATAGCATTATAGTTATTATATTATATTTATTATTATAATTTTAATATTGTTATTATGGAGGTAGGCTATAATATTATATATCACTCTTGTTTCTTCGTCCTTAGTTGGTACATAGATCAACTTAGAAGGGTCCTTTAGATTAAATGGTTTGTTCTGCACATGTGGTTTAGTGTGAAAAGCTTGAGTCAATAGTTAGTGTTGACATGATGAATTGTGTTAAGGGCACTGTAACTATTCGAATCGGACGGCAGTTCGAAGTTGGGTAAAGCTAAAGAAGTTGGAAAATATGAAGAATAAAAGCAAGTGGGATATTTATCTCAGACTTAGTTATACCGGTAGAAGTATTCATTGATAAGATGAGTTCATAGCTAGTTAAGTCCTAGGGGTTTCATGAGAGTTGGACATAAGAAAGATTGTAGAACTCGTATTGACGTACTAATGTTGTCATTCATAGCTTCTCATTTTATAATAGGAGGACATTGCGGACCGATAGAGAAGTCAGTAAGGCAGTGTCCGTTGTTATAAAGATAGTATAGAGAGAGTGACGCAATAATTCGACGGGAAGAAAGAGACCTTTGGAGATGAGTTTAGTGAGTTGCGGTAAGGAATTAAGAGAAGAAAAGACCCTAGACTCCCTTTTCGAGGAAAGATGTATGGCTGAACCAACCCAGGCGTGTTTAGGTCATAAATTTCCAACAGGGCGAACAACAATCCTTTTATAAAGATAACTAAGTAACTGAGTGTGGCAGATTAGATAATATGAAAATTATTTATGATTAGGCGATCAACAGAAAAATTCTGCAAACACTGGGTACTAAGCCTTGTAAGTAACGAGAAAGTAATGTTGATCTCTTTATGGGATCAGGTTAAGTAAGTATTCGCGAGAAATAACTCTTAAAACACTATAAAATTATTACAAGGCCATGGAACTTAAGAGCTTTGAGCTTGAGTATGAATTTATTTTTCTTTATTTTTTTTACTTGTTTTCTTTCGTTTCGAGAAGATTGTTACTTCGAATCCATGTTAGTGCTTGGATAGATTCGCTGTTATGAGAAGAGGATTGATTATTAGGGGGTGTAAGTTTCGAATAAACGACATGCTCTCTCTACTAATGTCTACTATGAAAACGAGCACACAGATTTTTCCAGATATAGTATATGGTGCCTCCTTCATATTGCTCTGATCACGCTACTAGTCATCAATTAACTATAGGCTGATGCATATGTCGTCCTTTTCAAACTCGAAAAAGAGATATAGTAGAGATAGATTGTCTTTCGGACATATGTATTCAAGATATGAAGTGATGTAAGTTAAGAGATAGCGGACGTTAAGAGTCACTTCATGAGTCAAATACATATCAGAGAAATGCAATATGGCACGGTAAATTACAGGATTCTATGGGGAATACATCGTAGTTATAAGTATTTTATTATGGAAAGAGAGCGGGTGCACCGTCTATCACATTAAGCTACAGGAGAGAGCACAATAACGCACGGAATACCATAGAAACATCAGCTGGCACGCAGAAGCAATAATAATACGTAGCCTTTTCCGATCCAAGGTCTAGCACGGATATTCAGTATGCGATGAAGAAAAACGAATAACTCCATAAGCTTTGTGTCAGATAACCAGTAATCGTGAGAGAGTCATTGTTCGATTTGTTCAGTGCTACAGCGAAAGATTCACGCACTATTCGACAGACGGCAATGTAACGGTCGGAAATGAGGCTCAAGAGATTAATGTAAGAACAGGGAATAGACCAGAGAATACATCGCAGACAGCTATAAGAGTGATTTCTTAACGAACATAATCAAATAACACGTGTGCGATTCAGGGGAATTTATGTATTGTGCTGTGTGTAGAATAATTAAGTAAGAAAATTTTTTAAAAAAAAAAAAAAATTTTTTTCTCTATAGTTGTTTTTTATGCGTAATGATAAGATTTCTGAGAAGACTTCTTTCAAACGAACGGGTGACAAAGATATAGTTTGGAGACTTGATTAAAACGTTATATATGATAGATTTGGAAGAGGTCGAACACCTTGTATAAGACGACTGCATTCTCACGATTTTAGCATCAGAGCAATATTATATCCACGAGTTATGAAGAAACGTCAGAGTAGAGATCAGAGACGAAATAGTTAAGGCAGAGTATTAGAGTAGTGCAGAGGCAGAGCGCAAGTTGCGTGAAGCGTATAGTTTGGAGATTAGAGCAAATGTAAATAGGTTAGATAGACGGACCCTTCTCTATTTTTGGGGTTAAGTATCAGTTAGATTAAGAATGGTGTACAATTTTTTGAAATGAATCTCTAAATATATTTATGTTGCATATATAGTGTTGTTGTAGGATGAGTATTGAATTAGATGGAGAATGCTTCGGATACTTCGCTCTAATTGATTTATGAGCACAGGAGTTCAGCTTAAGAAGTTTATTCAACTTTAAATATTGAAGGGATACAGTCATGTTATATTAACCGTCTATATGGTTTTAAGAGGAGGGAAAGAGGTAAAGAAAGGAAGATAGTTATATGTAGAATTTATTATATTTTTTATTGTGCACAAAATTGGTCAAGTAAATGGGTGTAGAGGAAGAGGAACCAAAATAGATTACTGCATTTTATCTTAAAAATTAATAATGAAGGTTTAATTTAAGCATTTAACGGACGAATAGATATAATTTTGGCATGATTGCGGATGAATAACACAATTTATATAGTAATTGAGTATCATGGTAGTTATTTAGAAGCAACTTATACCAAGTACCCTATGAAAGGCAGATCACCCTTGCTCGCTTAATTGATTATGAGCATAATTAGTAATTACTGATATCATAGATGACATTTAGAAAGACTATTACTATTATAGTACACTGATGTAACTATTTAAAGGAAGCAGACGTAAATAATCACATACTCTATATATTATGTAACTTTAATATAGATAATATATATTATCTTATTAATGTCTCAACCAGATATTACTTTTTTGGAGTACAAGGGTACTTAAAAATATAAATTAATAATTAAAATAATTAGTAGTTCTCTATATTCAAAATAAGTAATAATAAAGAATAGTAATACTCCAAATAAGAATTTCTAAAATATTTATTTTGTATTAATATTTATATTATTTCTTTTTATATTTTTTTTTAATTTAGGTAGGAATAGGTAGGACTTATGTTTCGAGATTAGAAATATAAGATTAGTGTATAAGAAGTATAGTAGGTTATTGGTTTCCAGAATCATGTGTTAAGGTTCATAAAACCAAGGTTAATGAGGTCGAACATTACTTTATTAGATTTTTTTTTTTTTCCTTTTCTTCCATAGAATAGGAAAGCATACTCACTCAAAAATCTTAACTACCATTGACAGTATACAGACAACAGTAGGATAAATGAGTAACTCCAAACTAATTTAAACTTGATAGAATCACATAAATGACACGTTGAATACTGGTAAATACAAAACACAGACTTTGGATTAAAGATTTCTGTTGTAAGCGGACACATGAGAGAGATTAATATTATATACAAATAGATATTAATCAATAAAGATTATCCATATAATCTAATATGACTTTTTTATATATTATTTTATATTATTTATAATTAAAATATAAAAGAAAAAAATAAAAAAAAAAAAAAAAAAAAAAAAAAAAAAAAAAAAAAAAAAAAAATAATTATTATTATTTATATAAAATAAAAGAAAGTATATATTACCATATATATATAAATATTAAAGATATTTATTATAAAAATAATGGTCTTATCTACCTTAGCGGGAAGTGATAGAATGTGAAGAGGGATTTCTAGATATAGGATTAACAGGAGGAGCGCACGTTTAATCCGGTAACCTCTTATATATTATTATTAGTGTACACTGTGACTTAATCATGTACCTGCGCGTCAACTATTATGGATTATAAGAAAGGAATAGGCCAAATGAATTCACCTAATTTAATTACGACATTTAATATAGAATTTTAAAACACAAACAATTACACGTGAGTTACTAGTGATTCACTCTATATAAATAAGATTTAAAAAAAAATAGGTTACTTCAATTAAAGTATAATATATATTTTTAGATAAAAATTAGTATGATTAATATATCATACTAGTATTATATGGTTAATATATTATACCTAAATATTTAGATATTTTAAAAATGATTGATATTTCACTTAAACATAATTCGGGGCCTTATTATATCAAATATAATTACCAATTAAGAATAAGAAATAGGGGAAAATAGGGAAAGAGAATTACACTATACTTATCTCACTTTTAAACTATTGTTAAAGCTAGTATATAATAGTAGATTATTATCATACCTTATGCATAAGGTTTTCACAGTATTATAGCGATGATATAATATAAAATTTGAGAGTTATGAAAATAATATATGGTCGCTTCTTAAAACGGCTTTATAAAAGCCATAATTTCTTCCTTGTTTAAATGCAGTTTAGTATAACAAAAGTATTCTTGTAGACAAGAAATTAATTCCATGCTGACTATTATAAAAGAGGTTATATCTCAGTTAGCTTGAGCACACTTTTTTTGGCACCTGTTACAGGACTCCCATAGAAAGAGATACCTAGTATAATCTTCTCAAGACGTATTTCCTTTTCTCTACTGTGAAGCTAATACTCAATACAGCCATTGGGTTCAAACTTTAGATTCACAATCTTTAAATCATATATAACAGATCTATCTGAAGAATAGGAGTAAATTATGGTTCTTATAAACAAAGTTTTAATCTATCTCCAGAATATTGTACAGAGACTTCAGTATTTTGTCAAGAAGAGTTCGAAAGTTATGGCTATTCTATTTAATATACGCGGTCATACTCGGGTGCTTACGTTAATAATGGTGGACTTGGACTAGAATTGAATCTCACACATAGTCGGTGGATTACAATGTATCTCTTCTCTAACCCGGGCTTATTTACACTACGCTTTCTTAGGTCTTCGGGCTCATCGATGTTAAGATAAACACACTTGTTTTTTTACGCAATGTACGCATATGTTAGGATGTTCTTCCTATAGCTATTCACTTTTCATCACAACTTTGGAGTGGTACTATATCTACATTACCCAACAAGCAAAACAATAATTCTCATCACTGGACTAGCATGATATAAAAATATAACATAAAACTACTATTATATATATATAATAAATATGTTTATATATATCCCACTACCCCTATATATCATACCATACTATATATAATATATACTTTATGTATTATTACTATTATACTATTATATTATATACTATATATTATATTATATATATATATATAATATAATATAATATTTGTATTTATCTGTTGAATGAAATATTAGTTGTACATTACTTAATGTTTCTAACTAGTATCTCTTATCTTATGTTTTTCATGGATGGAATATATAAGATCATCGAGGCTCTTATTTATTTGAATGTTAGAGAGAACATGCGAAAGTTTTCAGCATAAATAGGCATAATTTCAATATGGCTCAGGCTACTACTTAGAGCTTTGTTCATTGACTATTATCAGGTTATTATTATTATTTTACTATTTGATATATTTTTATTACTTGGAATTAATACTTATCTCTGTTGAATTGGTGCATCTTTACGTTGATATAATCTTATGTAAACGTATATTTAACGGAGGCGAATCATATCTTGTGGTATGGATGCGTATAAACTCTTTCCCTTCAACTATAACTACCAAACCATGGTTTAACTCTGCTTGTTCTTGTACATTACTACTCTCGTGCTATTCGTCACAGTGACGCTGCCTTCCGGAATTATCGTAGTCTTCAAACTGCAGAAATTCATGATTACTATTTCGTGCAAAATTTTTTCCTCTGTAAAATTAAAAACGTAGAAAATGAAAATGGTCATTTTGGTTCCTCTTCGTCCTTCTCTTTCTGCCATTTTGAAAAAAAATTGTCAGCTCCTACTTTGCTTCTACTTCTTTCTCTCTTCTTTAGAGGAAGATGAAAGTGCTGTTTTTTCTTCCTCTAAAGATGAATTCTTTGCTCAAACCTTTTCCTTTAATCTCACCTTAGACAATTCGGTAGCTATTCTTCTTCCTCCAGCCTCCTCCAATTCGCTTAAGCCCAACTTTGTAATATCTTCTAAAGACGTTGTTTCTGCTCTCTCTGTGTTTAACACTAAAACAGCTTACTGTTCTGGTGGTATCCATCATGTGGCTTTCAAATCTTGTACTTCTGAGCTTACACTCAGCCTTTATTAACTGTTTTTTTCTCTGGTTTTTAACTCCAGTCTTTCCTTCTTGCTGGAACGTGGACTCATTCAGACTGTACCTAAGATGGAGGACTCTTTTTAAATCCTCCACCTATTGTCCAATCTCTAACTTTTGTTCTTTCCAAAGTTTTCGAATCTATCTTTAGCAAGGAAATTTAGAGATGTCTTAGTTTTTCCACTCTTATTCCAAGTAGCAAATATAACTTCCGTAAGGAACGATCAACTTGTGATCTTCTTTCCCTTCTCTCTGATTCTTGGTTCCTCTCTCTTCGGCATTGCGGTGAAGCTTTTGCTGTGACCCTAGACATATCGAAATCCTTCGATAGAATCTAGCACAAAGCTTTGATTTCAAATTTCCCATTTTAAGTATCTATCCTTCTCTCTGATTTCCATTTTTGCCTTCTATGTTGCAGACAGCCCCCATTCATCTTTTAAATATATTAATAGTGGTGTTCCTCAGGGATTTGCTCTATCCCCAGCTCCATTTCAATGATCCTCTATCTGTAACTTAGTCTCCTATTCACTCTTATGTTTACGAATCCACCCTTCACCACTAGATTAAAATCTCATTTAATAGCTATTGTTAATACTAGGGACGTAGTACTGGAGAAACTGACCTCTGATTTTTCTCGTATTTCTAGTTTTGACAATGAAACCCCTGTTGTTTCCAGTGCTTAAAAAACCCACATCCTTCATTTATCTATTTGACATAAACTTCCACAAAACTATTACATCTATTTCGAAAACACAACTCGAACCTTCTTGTTTCCCTAATATTCTTGGTGTTAATTTTTACTCGTGATCATTCTTGGAAAGATTACATTATTTCCCTTTCGAAACAAGATTCTAGTAGGTTAGGTTCTCTGAGGCAACTTAGAAACTTCCTCACACAACACCAGTTGCTGACTCAGGCCCGTAGCCAGAGGGGAAGCCAGGACAGGAGCAGCATGTAGCCAGGGGTTTAGCCTGGGAGGGCGCAGCCCATCCTAAGGAGTCCTAATGACATTTTAGAAATTAGAAAGCAAAAATAATTGCAAAAAAAAATTATAAAAATCTTTGAGAGTTTATCCCTCAATACCTTTGCTACCGAGCTAAATTGAAGGCTCAAAACTCTATAGCACCAAAACAATACGAATGGAACTGCACAAGTAAGTACTTGTAAGTAC
Organism: Armadillidium nasatum; assembly: GCA_009176605.1. Lineage (NCBI taxonomy): Eukaryota > Metazoa > Arthropoda > Malacostraca > Isopoda > Armadillidiidae > Armadillidium > Armadillidium nasatum. The sequence goes on along the minus strand of SEYY01021296.1, from coordinate 11,678 downwards.
CCAAAATGCTAATAAGAGAGGACAGTGGTGTCAAATGCAAAAAAACTGGATTATGGAGCAATTGAAGAAGATATTTGGTCAGATGAGTCTAGCTTTACAATCCTCCAAACTTCTGATTGAGCGTACGTCAGGAAAACACAAGGTCAAGCTTACAATGTAGAATGTTTGCAACCCACAGGGAAACATAGAGCAAGTTCAGTTATAGTATGGGCAGCTATACCTGACCTATCATTGCCCTGAAATGTACTCTCACAGCCAACGACTACGTGACAATTTTGGGTGACCATGTCCATCCCATGGTGCAATGTTTGTTCCCTGATCATGATACTGTTTATCAGGATGACAAAGCCCTCGTTCACACAGCTAAAATCGTCCAGAATTAGTTTTCTGAACACGAGGGTAAGATTTCACATCTCCCATGGCCTCCACTATCATCCAATATCAATATTATTAGGCCCTTATCTGCATTATTGGTGACAAGTCCGAGTGCATTTTCCACCCCCATCCCCCATCATCAGTAACGAAACTTGTCACTGTTTTGCAGAAAGAATAGTATATGATACCCCTGAAAAATATACAGGACCTCAATTTATCCATTCGTATAAGAATGCAATTAGTTCTGGATGTCAAAGATGCTCCAGCCCCATATTAGTCAAGGTTATTTGTGATTCTTTGGGTATTTGAATATTTGTGCCCAACCCCTTTATATATATATATATATATATATATATATATATATATATATATATATATATATATATATATATATATATATATATATATATATATATATATATATATATATATATATAATATATATATATATATATATATACACTCTGTATATGGAAGCTCCTAATCCTTGTTGGGAGTAGCATCCATATCCGAGGTTGTTCCACGTATACTTCACTCTTTGATAAGGTAGAGTCTAGGGTTTTTCGTCATGTAAGATCTTCAATTCTCGCTTACTCTTTCCGATGTTTTTATAGCCTCGATATTTTTGCATAGCTTTCCTTAATACTATAGCTATTACAATGTATACTACTCACATACCTCCTCCTGTGAGGTAAGCTAATGCAACTGCCTTCATTCACTGTCTCTACCTAACCTAACCTAACCTAATCTAACCTAACCTTACCTAACTTTCTTTCTCTGTTCAACATCTTTGGCCCATTGGACAATACCTTTTTGTTCAATCCTACATGTGCTCTACTGGCAAAGACTGGAACACCCTTCCTGTATCTATTTTTTCCCAATTTTCTTTGATTAGCACATCTTCAGTGAAGTGAATCTGCGCATAGGGCATGTCGGTCTTTAATTTGAATCTACGCAGAACGGAGGTGATATATATATATATATATATATATATATATATAATTATATATATATATATATATATATATATATATATATATATATATATATATATATATATATATATATATATATATATGAACCCAACATTCTAGACCTTTTCCTAACTTCTAATCCTTCTCCTTATACTGTTAAACTCTTTCCTCCTCTGGGTTCATCCGATCATCTTCTTATCTCCGTATCTTGTCCTGTCTCTTCAAGTCTTCCGCAAGAACGGCCCCACCATCGGCGAGGAGACGTTTCTGGCATTTCGGTGCCACTAACTGGTCTGACTTGCGGTCGTACTTTTCTGATTTTCCATGGAATGATTACTGTTTCCGTGGGAGGGGTCCCTCGGAGTGCGCTGAGCGCATAACTGAGGTGATTCTCTCTGGCATGGAGGCGTACATTCCATATTCTTTCCCTTCCACTAAACCTAATAAACCTTTGGTTTAACTCTGCTTCATGGATTATAGTTGTCTTCAAACTCCAGATACTCATTCAATTTGTGTTTCATCCCGCAATCATGCAAAATCTATTCTCCGTAATGCTAAAACCTTCATTTATTCTTAGAAAATGCAGTAATCTTTTTGGTTCCTCTTCCTCACACCCATTCTGACATTTTGCAAAAAAAATATTAACTCTAACTTTCCTTCTTCCTCTTTCCCTCCTCTAGTATCTTCTGACGGTATAACTGCCTGTTTTCCCTTCATTCTAAAGCTGAACTCTTTGCTCAAACTTTTGCCTTCAATTCAACCTTAGACGATTCCGGAGCTGTTCCTACTCCTTCAACCCCCTCTAACTCATTTATGCCTAAAATTGTAATTTCTTCTAAAGACGTCACTTCTGCTCTCTCTGAGCTTAACACTAAGAAGGCGTACGGTCCTGATGGTATCCCTCCTGTGGTTTTCAAAACTTGTGCTACCGAGCTTGCACCCTGCCTTGGTAAACTATTTCGTCTATGTCTTTCTACTTCAACCTTCCCTTCTTGCTGGAAACGTGCGCTCATTCAGCCTGTGCCGAAGAAGGGGGACCCCTCTCAGCCCTCTAACTATCGTCCTATTTCTTTAACCTCCGTTCTTTCTAAAGTTTTCGAATCTATCCTTAACAGGAAGATTTGGAAACATCTCAATTCTTCTAATCTTATCTCAGATCGCCAGTATGGCTTTCGAAAGAAACGCTCTACTGGTGATCTTCTTTCCCTTCTCTCTGACTCTTGGTCCTCCGCTCTTCGGCATTTCGGTGAATCTTTTGCTGTAGCGCTGGACATATCGAAAGCTTTCGATAGAGTCTGGCACAAAGCTTTGATTTCCAAACTTCCCTCTTTCGGAATCTATCCTTCTTCTCTGTGACCTTCTCTCTGATTTCCTTTCGGGTCGTTCTATAGCAGCTGTTGTAGACGGCCACCGTTCATCCTATAAATCTATTAATAGTGGTGTTCCTCAAGGATCTGTCCTATCCCCAATTCTTTTTCTGTTTTTCATTAATGACCTTCTCGCTATTACTTCATCTCCTATCCATTACTATGCCGATGACTCTACCCTTCATTACTCTTTTCAGTTTGAAAGACGCCCATTCCAGCAACAGTTAATTGATGCTAGGAGGGTGGCCTTGGAGCAACTAACCTCTGATCTATCTCTCATTTCCAATTGGGGCAAAGAAAACATGGTCGTTTTCAATGCCTCAAAAACTCAATTCCTCCATCTCTCTACTCGACACAATCTTCCACACAACTATGATATCTTCTTCGAAAACTCTCAACTCAAACCTTCATCTGTCCTTAATATTCTAGGTGTTTTTTTTCTCGTGATCTTTCCTGAAAGGATCACATTACTTTTCTCTCTAACAGGCTTGTAAGGGGTTGCGAGTTCTGAGTCGCCTTCATAATTTCTTCTCGCCACCTCAGTTACTTGTTCTTTAAAAGGGTGTTGTTCGCCCCTGTTTGGAATTTGCCTAACACGCCTGGGTTGGTTCAGCTCATACATCTTTCCTCGAAAAGGTGGAGTCTAGGGCTTTTTGTCTTCTCAATTCCTCCGCTCTCACTAACTCTCTCCAATCTCTTTCTTCCCGTCGAAATGTTGCGTCACTCTCTCTCTACTATCGCTATTACAATGGACACTGCTCTTCTAAACTCTCTCGTCGCATACCTCCTCCATTAAGAAGGGCTCGTGCGACTCGTCTTTCTACACAGTCTCATCCTTTCTCTGTCCAACTCTCTGACCCCAGACTTAACCTCTATGCTCAGTCTTACATTTACTCTACTGGTAAAGTCTGGAACACACTTCCTTCATTTATTTTCCCAACTACCTATGACTTAAGCACCTTTAAACGCCGTGTATCAGGTCATGTCGGCCTTTAATTTGACCATGTTTCCGACTTTCCTCCCAACTCTGGTGGAACAATGGTAGGCCTCTGGCCTTTGCCCACCAGAGGAGAAATAAAATATATATATATATATATATATATATAATATATATATATATATATATATATATATATATATATATATATATATATATATATATATATATATATATATATATATATATATATATATATATATATATATAGAGAGAGAGAGAGAGAGAGAGAGAGCGTTAACCTATACTAAATATTCCAGCGATATAACGATTGTTCTAAACACAAAAAGCCGCGTGGGAGTTTTTATTCTTTTCATTTTTAAAAAGTTTTCATAATTTTTTTTTTTTTTTTTTTTTAACGTTTTCAAAGAAGGGAAAGTTAAATTCTTTGAAGAAATTTTGAGTTGATCATTTTCGTGGAATAAGAAAGACCTTACGCTCAATTATTATTATTATTATTATTATTATTATTATTTTTTTTTTTTTTTTTTTTTTTGGATGGGTTGGTTTGGAGGGAGGGGGGGAGAGTGTGGGAGATTCCAAAACTAATTTTTGGCTATTTAAATTGAGTGCCTGTCAAAATCAGGAACTTTTTTATATTTATTTGTCTTTGAGATTTACGAAATGGTACATATATATATATATATATATATATATATATATATATATATATATATATATATATATATATATATATATATATATATATATATATATATATATATATATATATATAATATATATATATATATATATATATATATATATAAATTAATGTCTGCTATTGAACTCGAACCTGCAACCTTTAAGATGGTAAGTCTTGCGCGCAATCACTAGGCTATGGCGGTTCAAAAGGAAATCGCATTGGAACTGCTCATGATCTACAGTCATGGCATCAGTCCCAAAGGACTCCCCCGACCGCAACTCAAACAAAGGGCAACGTGGTCAAAGGTCAAGTCCCTCACTCGCAGACAGTTATATAATACATTTTAACGTTTGCTATAACTTTCATATAGAAAATTAATGTCTGCTATTGAACTCGAACCAGCAACCTTTAAGATGGTAAGTCTTGCGCGCTAACCACTAACCTATGGCGGTTCAAAAGGAAATCGTATAGGAACTGCTTATGATCTACAGTCATGACGTCAGTCCCAAAGGACTCCCCCGACCGCAACTCAAGCAAAGGACAGTATATATATATATATATATATATATATATATATATATATATATATATATATATATATATATATATATATATATATATATATATATATATATATATATATATATATATATAATCTTTTGTTGTAATGAAAGAATAAAAAGAGCCAGTTTTACATTACTTAAATTTCTTTCACTCCGTTAAAGATATAGAATTTTTTTTTCCTTTGGAAATCGTAAAATAATTCATGGTGTGAAGCTCAATTTCTCCACAAACCGTGATTGAAAAGGTTATAAAAAGAGGAAAAATTTGGAATTTTCCTACCCGTCTTTTTCTTTTTTGTATGTTTATTTATGTGATTCTAATTCTAGTGTTAAAAAATGAATTCCTAAATAAAAAAAATGGCCTTATTAATAGATTTTTAATTTACGAAATATTTCATTAACTTCTATTTATATTACGAGTCTCCATAGAGATTGAGGGGGAGTGAATGGCAAAAAACTTGGTTTGGTGTCGACTTGGACTGAAAGATATTTATTTTTTATTTTTAATTGTATTTGCAATGTGCCAAGTCTTTGGGGGGTATTTTAAAACCAAAATAATACCCGAATATAAATGAATTTGAGAATGTAAATGCATGGCATAAAGGGGTGCCGTATCCTCCACTTGGTCGTAGCTTCCTCTATCCCTAGAGCCGGTTAACTCTATTACCTACCTTTCCTCGTTTAGTGAGAGCCTAAGAGTTGGTAAAAAATATCACAATCTCTGAAGAAGCGCTGTTTGAGTGGAACTATCCCAAATGTGTGATAAGTACTCAATACAATGAAGAGAGAGCGGATAGCATATAGAGAAAGAACTGGGGTCCTGTGAATAAGTCTTGTAATCTTCTCAGAACACCTAAACTAGTAGTAGCCTTTCTAGGTGATTAAAAAAATCATAAATATTAATTAGGACATACGGAGATTCGGGTTGTGCGTTTTCGAAGATGTCATTTTTGTTTGGAAGTTTGTGTCGAGCGAGTAGAAAAAAGAAGGAACTAAGCTATCGAGGAACAGAAAATAATCATGCTTCCTCTTCTCCAGTTAGAAAGACAAGAAAAATCGGTCTTTACTACTTACACGTATCAATCTATATTTTGTAAAATGTAAGGTTACTAGCTCTGTTTCTATTTTGGTTACTAGCTCTGTTTCTATTTTGGTTACAAGTTCTGCTTCTATTTTTAGTTTTTTGCGCTTCACAATATTTTCAGCTTAATAAAGTTTGCTTTTTTATATAGATAATTTACCTCTTTTTCATTAAAATTTGACAGGGATGGTTACCTATTGTTTTATAAAATACAAATTGTTACTTGTACTACTTAAGATCCGGAAAATCAATGGACAGTTGCCAGCATTAGTAATTTTCTTTGAAATGTAATGCCTTTCAAAATGAAAGGGATTATGAAAGATGATGTCGTTGACATAAGAGTAGATTATTGATGAAGTGACAATCATTAATAGTGAAAGTCACTACACTGCAAAACTTATTCTAACGAATCGTTGGGACAAGTGGCAAAAATGTTAAAGTAAAATTTTCAGTAGAGAAAAGACATGTTAAATATAAGAAAGTCACTTGCTGTTATTAAATTCCGCCTCACAAACAAAGGTTCCATCTCAATGTTTTACTCAACAACTACGGAAGATCAACTTTTAATATTTTTAGAATACTGGAAAAAGAATCGGTAAAAATGAAGAAACTTCAACATCAATGCTGTGTTTTTGAAATCTTGTAAATTAAAACAAAATATATTCTACATTTATATTTTTTAGAATAAATAATAAGGGACTATGGGTTTCGACTGCATACAAGAAATGCCAAAGAATCCTGTTAAACAATGAAATTAGAATTAAAAAAGAGTGGTAGACTGCACTTCAAAGAAAATTTCAGAATATTCCTCATATTTAAAAGAAAGAATTTCGTCTCTTGCTTTCATATTTATGGATCGAATTTTGTCGAGAAGAGTGAAAAATACTTCAAATAAACTTTTATCTCTAGGAGTTTCATCAAAATCTGTTAATTTTTATCCAAATTCAATCGTTTTAATTACAGTTCCTCTTTGCTAAGTGATAAATGAAAGGTATCCCTAGCTAAAGGTTCAAATTTTGGATTGGTTTCCAACTAGATTAAATTTTTGTCGATATCTACTACCATTCGAAAGATTATTGAGACTCCTACGTGACTCACCAATGCACAAATTTAGTCGAGATAAAGAAATTAGCATGTTCAGCGATATTAGGAATTTAGATTTTAAATCTTTTTTAAAATTTTAGTCCTTGGAAACTGGAACACGTTTTATCCAAAACAGATATTAACAACCTAAAATAATTATCAAGAAATGATAATTTAATAATAACCAAACCTGATAAAGGTGTAGGTATAGTGCTTCTCATCATAAATGATTATATCACTGGAGTATTAAAAAATTCTTACTGATACTTCTAAATATAAAATCATAACGGAAATTTGTCAGAAAATCATCCATATTGCAGAAGACAAATTAAATAGATTACTCAGAAGACTTAAAAACTCCAAAATGATTAGTAGTGATATTTATTTCTCTCTTTATTCATCGGGTGTTAAACCAGGAATCTTATATGGACTATCTATAAGTTCATAAACCTTTTCACCCATTACTTCGAAATTCTATCTGCCATTAGTACAGTTAGCTATAAAATATCAAAATTTTTCATTCCTATATTAGAGAACTTGACGAATAACGCATTTTCTATTAAGGATACGTTTTCTTATTGTCAATGAAATTACCAAATTCCCTCATGCCAATAAATATCTAATGGCAAGTTTCGATGTCGAAAGTTTATTTACTTATTGGGTGAAACATTGAAAGTTATATTAACAACATTATTTTCAAATACTTCAACGGTGAATGACTTAGACAAACAGAGTTTACGAATTTGCTTTATATATCTACAGATGATATAGTATTTATGCTTAATGATAAATTTTAAAAGCAAACTGACGGTGTTGGGATGGGAAGTCCTTTAGTTTCCACCCTAAGTAATATCTTCATGTGCTATTATAAAACAATTTGGCTTAACGATTCTCCTACTCTATTCAAATCTATTTTATATAGAAGATATATTGACGATTTCTTTTTGCTTTTTAAGTCTTTTGAACTTGTTAATATGTGATTTGCTATTTTTATTTAGCATTACTTTAAGTTGCAGCATATTTATTCAATTGTCAAATAACCAAAATATAATATTAATTGATTGCTCAAAATTAACTATTAAACACTTTAATAAATAAATTTATTTCAATGACATAAAATGACAGCTACTTCAAATAAGTTTCTACAGAAATTATAAGAAGTGACATCTTGTAGTTGTAACTAGAACCACAGTTTAAAAGAGTGACGTCATACACATGCGTTGAATTTAGGAAAGAGTTTTTTTTTTTCAAATAGAAAAGGTTTAATTGCAGTAACTTTATATAAGGTAAAGTTTGGTGAAGACTAGAGAAGCAAATGAAGAACTACCAAAGTAACCTTTTCAACTTTCATGGTATAGTACACATAATTGCCATAGTAAAGTTACGCAATATAACCATTACGTATTTTATAATATTACAAATTGATAACTGTATTATTATTTTGTATTAAATATTTTTACTAAAATATTTATAGTAACAGTTTTTAAAATATTATTAAGATAAGTTTTGTTACTTGAAGCAGCAATGGAAATATAATAAATCACAGAGCGTACAATATTTAAAAAACCAAAAAGTTTATAAATTTCATTTAAAATCAGGAAACTTTCTGATTTAGGTTAAAAATAAAAGTAGGGACAATGATCTAAAAAACCGAACTTTTCCACCTTAATCGAGACCTATGGAAGCACACCACACTAAACAAATACATTCACCACATAAAATTACCTTGACAGCCATAAAAAATATCACCCCATCGCCACACATCTGCCCAACATATGCAACACACAAAACCCAAATCCCACTTACCAAACAGAAGTCAGATACCACCCAAGCCTATAATAATTAATATAGACTTAACATAAACACCACATCTAAGTACTTAAGATTCTCCCTCGAACTGGCACTACAGAATACCTTCCTCTGAAATGCGTTATCCTTTCATCCTCGCCAAACACGGCACACAGTTTCAAATCGTCAATCTCAGAGACTTACGGCTGATGTCGTGCACGTGGCAGGTTTATTGTATGCAGCGTGACCCTGAAAAAAGAATAGGTTTAAGAGAAATAAAAGTAAGTAAATAGTAAAGAATATAGGGTTAAATAAAATTAATTTGTAATTTTCAAAAAAAATATATCAGATTTCTTTACAAACAAAATATAAATAAATAAATAAATAAATAAAACAAAAATATATAAATTAAAATGTCTAGAAAATTAAACATTTTAATTTTTCAACCATTCAATTTAAACAAAAGAAATCTACCAAGGCTGAACACAAATACAGGGTCAACACCCTCACCTCCCCCCCCACCTGCATTAAAATGCATTCCACCAGCACGTCGTTCCATTAAAAGTTACGAAAATATTTTTTCCTTTTTTTTTTGGATTTAATAAATAAAATAAAAAAAAAAAATAATATATATATATATATATATATATATATATATTATATTTATATATATATATATATATATATATATATATAATATATATATATATATTATATATATATATATATATATATAATATATATATATATATATATATATATATATATATATATAATATATAAAGAAATAGATAGGGATAGACCTAAATTGCAATAATCCTTTGATATCTTTATTAAGTTGTAATTTCACGAAGTGCTTGGTAAAAACAATAATGTACCAAAAATATTATTATAATGGTTTTATTTAAACACAAATAGCTATAATATCTTGCAATACTATCTTATTTTGGTGAATATTATCAACTGTTCAAAAAATTAATATATAATTTAAGTCGGCGTTGAACTCGGCAAGAAAGAACGTATCTCTCTCGCGTTAAGGCGAAAACTAAAGTCTAAACTCTCTTTTTCAAATCCTATTTTATTTGTCGTATGTTGGTTGATGCTATTTATTTTCACCTTTTTTCATTGGCTAGTTTAAATGCTTTTCTCATACGACATTATTATGAAAATTAAACTCTTATTTTACATACAAGATCCTTAATTAAATTAATATAGTAACATTAAGCCACTATCCTCATTAAGTTATTAAAACAATAGATAAAATTTATATAAATAACAGGCAATATATAATATATATATATATATATATATATATATATATATATATATATATATATATATATATATATATATATATATATATATATATATATATATATATATAATATATATATATATATATAAAGTAACCCGATACACGGCGTTGAAAAGTGTGCAAGTCAAAGGAAGTTATGAAAACAGATAAAAGGAATGTGTTCCTGACTTTCTTCTTAGAGTACATGTAAAATTGAATATAGCAACATAGCGGTTAAATCTGGGGTCGGAGAGTTGGACAGTGAAAGGATGAGAATGTGTAGATTGTCGCGTCGCACAAGCCTTTCTCAATGGAAGAGGTATGCGATGTGAAAGAAGAGCAGTGTCCGTTGCATAAGCGATAGTATAGAGTGACGCAACAATTCGACGGGCAGAAAGAGATTGGAGAGAGTTAGCAAGAGCAGAATTGTTGATAAAACGAAAAGTACTAGACTCCACCTTTTCTAGGAGAGCTGTGTGTGGAACCAAAAAAGATGTTTGAGGGGTACTCCATGCAGGAGCGAACAACACCCCTATAAAGAGAAAGCAAATAGGGTAGCGTAAAAAAATCAGAAGGTGACTCGTAACTCTCAACCTCTTAGAAGCTTGTTTAGAAAGAGACCTAATGTGACCCTTCCAAGAAAGATCACGAGAAAAAGATACACCGAGATTTTTGAGGGCAAATGAGAGTTGGTGTCGTGCGTTTTCGAAGATGCTATTTGTTGGAAGATTGTGTCGAGTAGAAGATAAAGGAATTGAGTTTTGAGGCATTGAAAAAACCATGTTTTCTCTCCTCTTCAAGAAATATCAGAGGTCAGATGTTATAAGGACATCCTTATTGCATCAATTAACTGCTGTTTGGAGGGTCATCTTTCAAATTGAAAGGAGTAATGAAGGGTGGAGTCATCAGCAGAGGAGTGAATAATAGAGAGAAGGTCACTGATGAAAATTAGAAAAAGAGTTGGGGATAGGGCAGATCTTTGAGGAACACCAATATTAATAGATTTAAAGGAAGAAGGTAGGCGTCTACAGGAGCTGCTAAAGAACGACCAGGAAGGAAATCAGAAAGGTCACAGACAGAAGGATAAATTCCGAAGAAGGATACTTGGAAATCAAAGCTTTGTACCAGACTCTATCAAAAGCTTTCGATATGCCTAGCGCCACAGCGAAAGACTCACCGAAACCCCCAAGAGCTGAGGACCAAGAGTCAGAGAGAAGGGAAAGATCACAAGTAAAACATTCTTTACGAAGCCATACTGGCGATCAGAGATAAGATAAAAAGAATTGAGGTGTTTCCAAATCTTCCTGTTAAGGATAGATTCGAAATCATTAGAAAAAACAGAGGTTAAAAAAATAGGACGGTAATTAGAGTGTTAAGAGATGTCCCCCTTCTTTGGTACAGGCCGAATTAGCACACATTTGCATAAAAAAAGGAAGGTCTAAGTGGAAAGACAGATACGAAAGAGTTTACCAAGGTAGGGTGCAAGCTCAGAAGCGCAAGTTTTGAGAAT
>SEYY01021295.1:67500-71157 GCA_009176605.1 Armadillidium nasatum | reverse complement strand
ATATATATATATATATATATATATATATATATATATATTATATATATATATATATATATATATATATATATATATATATATATATATATATATATATATATATATATATATATATATATATATATATATATATATATATATATATATATATATATATATATATATATATATATATATATATATATATATATATATATATATATATATATATATATATATATATATATATATATATATATATATATATATATAATATATATATATATATATATATATATATATATATATATGTATATATAACTCTCAAATCTAATCTTTTTCGAAGTGTTCTAAAGTGGTGCTACGTTGAACGAGTCTTCAAAAAAGTTCGAAAAATTTTGAACATTGATTCATCTTTCAAATAAATTTGTTCATATTTAATTATTATTATTTTTATTATTATTATTATTATTATTATTATTATTATTATTATTATTATTTTTATTATTATTATTATTATTATATAATTTTTATTATTATTATTATATTATTATTATTATTTTTATTATTATTATTTATATTATTATTATTATAATTATTATTATTATTATCTCATGTCATAACCTGTAATTTCACGTGATCAGGTTCATGGGATCTTGAAAACTATGAACGTCAGGAAAGCCAGCGGCCCGGATGGCATTCCTCCCCGTGTTCTGGGGGAGTGTGCGCTTGAACTGGCACCTGTTTTGTTCAATTCTACTCTCTTTGCCTAAATACTAATACTTTTCCCCAATGCTGGAAGCGCGTATATGTTTAGCTGATCCAGAAGAAGGGTAGCCGTTCTTATCTCTCTAGCTATCTTCCTATAGCTCTTACTCTGCTGTCATCTGTTCTGTCTAAAACTTTTGAAAATCTTCTCAACTTTCATTTCCTGGATCATCTTGAGTCTCACTCCCTTCATTCAGATCATCACTATGGCTTTCGACGTTCGAGACCTACTGGTGACATACTTTCCTATCTTACTGATTTATGGTCTACTGCCCTTTGGGATTATGGGGAATCTTGTGTGGTGGCGCTTGACATTTCCAAGGCTTTTGACCAGATGTGACATGCGTCACTACTTTCCATGCTCCCTTTCTTTGAGTTTCCTCTTTCTCTTTGCTTACTTATATCTAGTTTTCTCTAGGATAGTTCCATATCGGCACTTGTCGATGGAGCGACCATTTCCTCCTTTTCTCTCAGTTGTGGTGTTCCTAACCGTTCTGTTCTATCTCTAATTTTATTCTTACTTTTCATTAACGATTTTCTAATCTCCCCTTCAAACTCTGTTCATTCTTATGCCGATGACTCAACTCTCCATTCTTCCAATCATTTCAAATCGTCTCCCTCTTTTGTTTCTAGAATTGCTTCTCGTCTTCAACTTTCTAACTCCTTTCTTGCTGATCTGGACCGGATTTCCTGTTGGGGTCACCTCAACCTTGTGAAATTCAACTCTTTAAAACTCAAATTCTTCACATCTCTCTCGAAACACCTCCCAACTTTCCTATCTCCTCCGACGGCTCTCCCGTCTCACCTGTAAACAATATTTACATTCCTGGTCTGAACATTAACATTAAACTTCCTTGGAAACTTCATATCACAATAGTTGATAAGGCTGCTTCTAAGAAGCTAGGGATACTGTTCAGATTTTTTTCTTCAGAATAGTTGTTCCAATTATATAGAGGTTTTATTCGCCATTTTATGGAGTACTGTTCTCACATTTGGGAGGGCTCCGGTTCCAACTCTCTTTTGGATAGGGTTGAATCTAAGGCTAGGAGATTAATAAACTGTCCGTTCCTTTCAAACTCTCTTGACCTTCTGTTTCTGCGTCGTGACGTTGGTGCACTATTTCTTTTCTATAGGTACTACAATGGCAGGTTCACGAGGGAATTAACCTCACGCATTCCACGACCTTTGCGTCTCACTCGTAGCACAAGGGGAGCCATGTTTTCACATGAATATTTTGTTAATATGGTAAACCCAAGGCTTGTCCGCTGTAATGCTAACTTCTTTACAGCCACTTCTGCTCTATGGAACTCTCTGCCGTCATCTGTTTTTCCTCCTGTATTTAATCTTCCTCTCTTTAAGTTTTCCGTCAGCGCCCACTAAGAGATTTCCGTTAGTCGGAATTGAGTAGGTTTCTCTTTTATTTTTTTTATTTCTGCCCCTCCTTAAGAAGGTGACAATCTGTAAAAAAAATCAAATTTATTTTCATTATTATTATTATTATTATTATTATTATTATATTATTATTATTATTATTATTATTATTATTATTATTATTATTATTATTATTATTATTATTATTATTATTATTATTATTATTATTATTATTATTATTATTATTATTATTATTATTATTTATTATTATTATTATATTATTATTATTATTATTAATTATTATTTTATTATTATTATTATTATTATTATTATTATTATTATTATTATTATTATTTATTATTATTATTATTATTATTATTATTATTATTATTATTATTATTATTATTATTATTATTATTATTATTATTATTATTATTATTATTATTATCATTATTTTTATTATTACTATTATTGTTTTTAATTTTACTTTCATTATTATTATTATTATTATTATTATTATTATTATTATTATTACTGCTACTAAAATTTTTATTTTTTGGTACTGTCATGAAATTTTTATTATTTAAGTAGTCATTGTAGAAATGAAAGCAGTTAAATTTGGTGCAGCCAAACAGTCTGTCTTACAGAATGTATGTCTAGTCTAATAATAAATAGACTATTTAGGTGTGATTTTTGTAATATAAGTTCCTCTGTGTAAATTCGTGTGGAAAGCTAATAGAAAGATGTCACCGGTTTTTCATCTCTTTATGTAGTTAATATCTCTTTAGTGCTTCTCATGCTTCCTTTTCTTTTGAAACTAACGATTCTTGTGCTCCATTTCATATATATATATAATATATATATATAGATATATATATATTATAATATATAGTAATATAATATATATAATATATATATATATATTATTATATATATATATATATATATATATATATATATATATATATATATATATATATATATATATATATATATATATATATATATATATATATATATATATATATATATATATATATACTATATATATATATATATATATATATATATATATATATATATATATATATATATATATATATATATATATATATATATATATATATATATATATATATATATATATATATATATATATATATATATATATATATATATATATATATATATATATATATATATATATATATATATATATATATATATATATATATATATATATATATATATATATATATATATATATATATATATATATATATATATATATATATATATAATCTCAACATTTGACTAAAATATTTCTTCAACTGATGGAAAAAAAAAACCAGTGATCTGAAGAACCAAAAAGTCGTCGAATTATGAAAATAATTATTATTATTATTACTAATTTCACAAATACTTTTCAACTTTTTAAAAAAAATTTCAAAAAAATAAATAGAAAATTTCATCCATTGAAGAAAATTTGGAGGAAAATATTTTCGTCACAAAAGAAGAAGTTTCTTCACGGGAAGAAAT
>SEYY01021295.1:57500-62500 GCA_009176605.1 Armadillidium nasatum | reverse complement strand
CCATTTTTATGCAAAATTTCCGGAATTTTTTGCCTCTGGAATCAACTTTCGCTGCCTTAATTTTCTCTAAATGTGGAATTTTTGAATTTGCATTCAGGTAAAAGTAATAAAAAGCATTTTATGTTACAACCGAAATAGAATCTTAATTCTTTTTTTAAAATTTTTATCACAATTAAACTATTAAAAGAAATAAAAACATTTTTATTCATTTAATATTTAAGTCCGTTTCAGTTTAAACGTTTCTGTTTTATTCACATGGCTTTAATATATGTATGTTTATATGTGTATTTATATGTAAATGGCGGTTTGTTTGTAATTGTATGCAACCTAATTCACATATTTTATAATACCAAAACTGTAAATTAAATTAGAAATATTATTTAAATTTAAACAGGTAATACATTCTACATTTTCTTGAATAAATTTCATTGGAAAGAATGAAATTCCTGAAATATAATTTAAAATTTAATTTGCTTACCCACATGTTAATATTAAACTATTACCATCCCCTCCACACACCCAAACCTTTCTTTTTTTTTCCTTCGCAACAAATTTTTCTCACATGAACGCAAACATTTCTAAATTGGAATGCCATTCATTCGGTTTTAACGATTTTAAATATGAATTGTTGCTTCCCTTTCGTGTTTTTATCTTCTTCATCGTCTTTGCTGCTTCCTCTTCGTGTTTTTATCTTCTTCATCGCCTTCCGCTCGCCTCGTTTAATGAATGTTTGCCTTGAGATGGCGTGAAAATAAACTGTTTTCCTTTGCTTAATAACAAAGTTAATGAATATGTTTATTGAAAATGAATAGTAATAACAATGAAAATACAATTGCGAAACTGTGACTGCAATAATTTGAAGACTGAACTGATGCAAATACTTCAACAAAAACACCATCAACAACAACAGATACATAAATAGAAGAAATAAAAAAATGTGGTAATAATAATAATAATACAAATAATAATAATAATAATAATAATAATAATAATAATAATAATAATAATAATAATAATAATAATAATAATAATAATAAAAATAGCAAAATAATAATAATAATAATAATGATGTATAATAATAATAATAATAATAATAATAATAATAATAATAATAATAATAATAATAATAATAATAATAATTACAATAATAATAATAATAATAATAATAATAATAATAATAATAATAATAATAATAATAATAATAATAATAATAATAATAATAATAATAATAATAAATATATTAAAAGTAATAATAATAATAATTATAATAATATTAATTATAATAATAATAAATGTATTAAATATATTAAAAATAAAAATAATAATAATAATATTATAATTAAAGAAAATAATAATAATAATAATTAACAATAATAAAATTACTACTATTACTACTAACAGCAACAACAAAAAATGTTAATTAATAATAACAATAATAAAAATAATAATAAAAATAATAATAATGATAACACTAACAATAATGCACACAAAATATCACTCGCAAATTAACATTAATAACAACATTAATTTAAAACACTTTAATAAAAACAAAATTAAAATTAGATGAGCGACAACAGCAAAGATCATTAATGTCACAACAGAAACATTAAACGAAAAGAAAAAAAAAACAAACGAAATAATTATAGAATGCGAACCAAATCATTACACGTTTCCCTTTTCTTTACTAAATTCAATTTCTTTATTAACCTTGGAGCCTCTTTTCACATTTATTATAGAGTAGCAGGAGGCAATTCATTTCAGCTACCAATTCCGAATTTTCTTGCTCAGTTACACTATAATCATCATTAATTTTATTTTTTATATTATTTTTATTATTATTCTTCTTCTTCTTCTTCTTCTTCTTCTTATTATTATTATTATTATTATTATTATTATTATTATTATTATTATTATTATTATTATTATTATTATTACTATTATTATTAATTTTATAAGATATTTGTATTTTAATTAGCATTATCTTTATCACTCAATTTGTTATATGCATCATTTTAGTATTTACTTTTTAATAATAAAATTAAAAATTTTATTTAACTACTAAACTTTGGAGCTCGATGGAAACCAATGTGTATCCCTTATAAGAAGTCCTTTTCAGAGAACTGTATGGTCACTTCATTACTATTACTACTACTACTATTATTATTATTATTATTATTATTATTATTAGTAGTAGTAGTAGTAGTAGTAGTAGTATAGTTAGTAGTATAGGACCTACTAAATATTGTAAATTATAAAGTTCAGTGAATAAAGAATATATAATTATCATTATATTGATTATTATTATTATTATTATTATTATTATTATTATTATTATTATTATTATTATTATTATTATTATTATTATTATTATTATTATTATTATTATTATTATTATTAATTATTATTATTATTTTTCTTCTTCTTATTATTATTATTATTATTATTATTATTATTATTATTATTATTATTATTATTATTATTATTATTAGCTGCATTATTATTGTAGTTACTATTCATTTACTCTAGTTTTCATTTTTATTTTAATTATTAAATCTTTTTATTATTATTATTATTATTATTATTATTATTATTATTATTATTATTATTATTATTATTATTATTATTATTCATTATTATTGTCTTTACTATTATTAATTATTATTTATATTATTATTATTATTATTATTATTATTATTATTATTTTTATTTTCCTATTATATATGTTATTACTATTATCATCACTATTATGATTTACAATTAAGAAACTATAATTCTATAATTTGAGGAACAAAATATTGTTTTTAACTGAATTAAATTTTTTTAAAATAAATAATTGTACTATTCTTCTTCTTCTTCTTCTTCTTCTTCTTCTTCTTCTTCTTCTTCTTCTTCTTCTTCTTCTTCTTCTTCTTCTTCTTCTTCTTCTTCTTCTTCTTCTTCTTCTTCTTCTTCTTCTTCTTCTTCTTATTATTATTATTATTAGATTATTATTATTATATATTATTATTATTATTATTATTATATATTATTATTATTATTATTATTATTATTATTATTATTATTATTATTATTATTATTATTATTATTATTATTATTATTATTATTATTATTATTATTATTATTATTATTATTATTATTATTATTATTATTATTATTATTATTATTATAATTTAGTATATTATTATTATAAATATTATTATTGTTATTATAGTTATTATTATTATCATTGTTATTTTATTGTTATCATTGTCATTATTAAATTTATTATTATCTCCCCAGAAGCCCATTTCAGTTTAGTATCAAAACATGTAAATTACACAATATTTGTAAATGTAAATTTGTAACTGAAAGAATAAATAAAGATTAAAGATTATTGTTATATATATTATTTTGCCATTTTTGTTATTATTATTATTATTATTATTATTATTATTATTATTATTATTATTATTATTATTATTATTATTATTATTACTATTATTATTATTACTACTACTATTTTTTTATTAATCCATTGTAGTAAATACTATTGTATTATTAATATTATTAGTATTGTAGTGATTGACATCACAACTAAATCTTCTTCTATTGTTATTAGCATGATAAGCTACCATTAATAGTACTATTTATGCCTTTAATAACAAATATTGGTACTAATAGTACTAATATTTGTTACTTTAGAAGCATTAATAATAATAATAATAATAATAATATAATAACATATTGTATTTTTAAATGAAGTAAAATATTATAATGTATTTAATATTGGTGCTCAAAGAAAACCGCAGTGTTTCCCCTAGTAGCCCCTTTTCAGAAAACTGGACTGTCGGAATATTATTATTATTATTATTATTATTATTATTATTATTATTATTATTATTATTATTATTATTATTATTATTATTATTATTATTATTATTATTATTATTTTTTATTATTATTATTATTATTATTACTACTACTACTATTTCTTTTAATTTAGTAGTAATAGGACCACTGTAAAATATTGAAAAAAAATTATTCAATATCTGAATTAATTAGCTTTGAAATTTATATTATTAATTATTATTATTTATTATTATTATTATTATTATTATTATTATTATTATTATTGTTATTAAATTTTTTATTATTATTTTTTAGAATTTTTGAATTTTCATTAATTTAATAAAGATTTACATTATTTTATTATTATTATTATTATTATTATTATTATTATTATTATTATTATTATTATTATTATTATTATTATTATTATTATTATTATTATTATTATTATTACTATCATCATAATTTTCAACCATATTTCTTAATGCTATTTTTCATATTTTGTCATTGTTATTATCATTTTCTTAATTAATATTATTTTTACTTTTATTATAATTATTATTATTATTGGTATTATTATTATTATTATTATTATTCATAGTAGTACTATTAGTTGTGGAAGTTTTAGCAGTATAATTATAATTATAATACTTTTCTTATTTATATTGTTAAAGTATTATTATTAATTATTATTTCTGTTATTATTATTGCTATTTTTATTAATTAGTTGTATTTTTATTAGCAGTAGTACTTAAAATTTGTAAATACTATTCTTATTAATATTATTAAAATAATAATTATTATTAGTATTATTAATTAGTTGTATTTTTATTAGCAGTAGTACTTAAATTTGTAAATACTATTCTTATTAATATTATTAAAATAATAATTATATTAGTATTATTAATTAGTTGTATTTTTATTAGTAGTAATATTTTAAATTGGAAAATACCAAAATTTACTGAATTGAATGATAACTAAAGAAAACATGTTTTTATCCTTCTCATCTTGTGATTATTGGATGTAAATGTGGAGATTTGAAAATGATTAGTTTTGTAATACCTTCGGCTTTAGAATTGACAAGAATAAAACTTTATCAGATTCTTAGCAAGCAAACATTTTATGTATTACGATTTAAAACAATCTATTAAGAACTATATTGTAGCATAGTC
>SEYY01021295.1:47500-55000 GCA_009176605.1 Armadillidium nasatum | reverse complement strand
AAACTTCATTCAACCTTCCATATAGATTTTAGGAAGAAAACACTTAAATAAATTTTCAGAATTGACCCTCAATCGTCTTCTTTGCAGAAAGAGAAAATGTATTTTTAGATAATATTAGTGGCATCTGGAGGAGATGGCTGACATAAACCATCACAATAGAGCGTGTAGCTTATAAAAGTATATATATATAGTATATATATATATATATATATATATATATATAGATATATATATTATATATATATATATATATATATATATATATATATATATATATATATATATATATATATATATATATATATATAATATATATATATATATATATATATATATATATATATATATATATATATATATATATATATATATATATATATATATATATATATATATAATATATATATATATATATATATATATATATATATATATATATATATATATATATATATATATATATATATATATATATATATATAATATATATATATATATATATATATATATATATATATATATATATATATATATATATATATATATATATATATATATATATATATATATTGATTTATTTTCAGGTAGGTATGTGTGGAACACTTTACATGATGGGGGTACATAAGCTAATCATCAGGTAAAAGTTCCTTTTTTAGTATACTTTATTTTATTTTATAATATTTTTTCAGGGTTTCGTTCAATTATGTATTTAGTTTTTGAACTTTAGTTGTATGATTTAATCTATTATAGTATTCTTTATAGTGTAAAAGTTTAAGGAAAATAAAAAAGGAATTCAAGTTTGAATCTTCAATGAAGTTTTTGATTTGACAAGAAAACTTATAATAGAAGAATAAAGTTACGGATAAACTTTCATGGACTTAAGTAATCTTTTCTATGACTAATTTCTTTTCTATGTTTATTCTTTTTGAAAGTTTATTTGTATATAACAAAAAAAGAAAAAGGATCCACTTTTTATAAAAGGTGGGTAGTTACATTATTTTCTTTAGTAGAAATATTTCATTCAATATATATATATACATAATATATATATATATATATATATATATATATATATATATATATATATATATATATATATATATATATATATATATATATATATATATATATATAATATATATATATATATATATATATATATATATATATATATATATATATATATATATATATATATATATATATATATATATATATATATATATATATATATATATATATATATATATATATATATATATATATATATATATATATATATATATATATATATATATATATATATATATATATATATATATATATATATATATATATATATATATATATATATATATATATATATATATATATATATATATATATATATATATATATCAATATAAATTCATGTGGGCAAATTTTGTACTTGAAATTGTCCCTTGTAGATTGATTTTGAAGTTCCTCTCAAATTCCCTCTTTAATCTAAGAAGTAATTAATAAATACAAATAGACTATTAACAAAGTTATTAAAGTTTATAAAGTATTCCTTTCAGCTTTAAATAATCATTTGCTTTATTTATTTTATATTTCATAAACTGAAGAAGAAATATATTGCAGCATGAAGATCTTGCAACAAAATTTTAAAATGTGATACTGAATGTAGCTTAAATATTAATATTAAATGAAGCTTAAATTCTATTTGATATTTTGTAATACATCTTAATTTGTGTATCTTAACGATCAGATGTAAGTGCAGATTTCTGGTGTCTGCATTTTACCTATCAGGAGGAAGACATAAATTGTTTACCAATTAATTTTGTTGATATGGAGCAAAAAATCGCATCCATCATTATTTTCAAATACTCGCTATCGAAATTTCACAAGAAAAAATTATCGTGACTAAATTCAAATTCTCTCTATTAATGAATATCTTAAACCTTTTATAATACCAGATACATATCTGTTTCAGTAATGAACAACACATGCATACGCACACATATATACAGACATACTTTATATCTTCATAAATAAATTGTCTGAACACCAAATATATATTTCAAATCTTTAATCATTATGTAGGAGCTGATTAAGAGGGAACGAAACCTTCCTATTTCCTAGGAGTTGGAAGCTTAAATTTAATAATATACGAAGAACTGCTTCTGTTAGAAATGAAAAGAAAATAGAGTAATACTTAAGTGAATGTGTGTAATATAATTAACTTAGTATAATTAACAAGTAAGCTGTAGGATTTTCTTACCTATTTTCACAGCTGAGGAAGAGAAGCATTTATAATTAAGTATATATAAATAAAATATAAATGAATAAATACATATAAACAAGCTGGTGCACATACATAAACATACATAAATAACTATAAATTGACTCAAAATTATATATATATATATATATATATATATATATATATATATATATATATATATATATATATATATATATATATATATATATATATATATATATATATATGTATAAAAGTTACGGGAAGTTAAGAAAAGTTAATAAAAGTTAAGAAAAGCTCAACAATCTACCACTGAGCTATCCTCGCACCCAAAAAAGTTCGATATAAGAAGAGTTTTAAGCAAACGAGCTGCCGTCAAGGCAATATTACTAAGTTTTCACTCTACTCAGCGGTAGAGCTTCGAGCTATTGTAGCTATTGTTGTTCTCAGTCTCAACATGCGGTGGTTCGAACCCAGAGGAGGAAACTTTTTTTTTTCTTACCGTAACTTTTCTATACTTTCCAAATTACTTTCTGCTGTTATAGCATTGTAAAATAATAATAATAATAATAATAATAATAATAATAATAATAATAATAATAATAATAATAATAATAATAATAATAATAATAATAATAATAATAATAATAATAATAAATAATATATATATAATAATATATATATATATATATATATATATATATATATATATATATATATATATATATATATATATATATATATATATATATATATATATATATATATATATATATATATATATATATATATATAATATATCATTGTAATGCATTAAAACCTTAGAGAACGCTATCGAATCCACAATTTATGTTATGGTTAAATTTACAAAAAAAGGAAATTGAGTTTAGAATTGAAATACTTATTTTAATTTCTTTTCCAATTGATCGTTAGAAAATAAATTAAAAAGAGAGAGAAAGAAAAAAAATTAAATTTAATTTCGGAGCTGACGAGACAAAAAAAAAAAATTTGAAAAAGAAATAAAAAGGAAATAAATAAATTTAAAGGGAGGGAAAAATAAAATTGAAAATAAAGTTAAATTTAATTAAAAGGAAAAATATAAAAATATATAAAAAAAAATTTTTATTTTTTTATTTTACCCAAATTATAAAAGAAAATCGAAATAAAAATTAAATTAAAAATAAAAAATTAAAAATAAATAAAAATGTTAATTATTTTTAAAAAATGAAAATAAATTAACTAATTGTTAATAATTGAAATATGAAAAATAAAATAAATATAAGAAAAAAAAAAAAACTTTACTCCAAAATTAAATAAAATTCAGTAATTATAAAATAATATAAAAATATTTTTTAATCAACAATTTTTTTTGATTTAAGCAATAATTTTATATTTTAATATTATATATATATATATATATATATATATATATATATATATATATATATATATATATATATATATATATATATATATATATATATATATATATATATATATATATATATATATATATATATATATATATATATATATATATATATATATATATATATATATATATATATATATATATATATATATATATATATATATATATATATATATATATATATATATATATATATATATATATATATATATATATATATATATATATTATTGATCGCATCCGCATCCGCATCCGCACAAAAATCAACATCCGCATCCGCATCCGCATCCGCATTTTCGAAAATTCAACATCCGCATCCGCATCCGCATCCGCACTTTCGGAAATTCAACATCCGCATCCGCATCCGCATCAGCACTTTCAAAAATTCAACATCCGCATCCGCATCCGCATCCGCACTTCTCCAAAATTCGACATCCGCATCCGCATCCGCATCCGCAAATTAGAAAATATGACATCCGATCCATCACTAATATATATATATATATATATATATATATATATATATATATATATATATATATATATATATATATATATATATATATATATATATATATATATATATATACGCGAATTGTAGATCAAGAGTGAGGGTGAAGAGAGAACTATCGGATTGGTTTAACAGGAGTGGTATTGAGACAGGAGTGTGTAATTTCTCCATGTTATTTAATCTATTAATGAATGGTTTACTTAGAAAAATGGAGAGAGAAGGGAAGAGTATTACGTTGAGAAATGTGGAGGATGAATGTGAAGTGAATGTTTTTCTTTATGCAGATGATGCGGCATGTGTTGGTGGCTGAATCTGGAAAAAAGATGAGAATACTTGTGAGAGAGTTTGAAGGGAAATGTGCAAACACAGATTGAAATTCGATCCAGCGAAGAATAAAGTTATGAGGATTGGAGGTGGGGATGAGGAAATGTGGAGGGAGGAATTGGTTTGTAGAAGTGTGAGAATTGAAACTTGAGGAGGTGAATGAATTCAAATATCTAGTAATGTTGGATGGAAGGTAAGGGTGGGACGGAAAAAGGAATAAAGAACAGAGTGGTAGAAGAAATGAAAGTATTGGGGGGCCTAAGAAAAGTATGGAAGAAAGGAAAAATTTCTAAAGAAATAAAGATAAGAATGTTTGAATGTATGTGTTCACCTTCTGTATTGTATGTGTGTGAAACATAGACGATAAGTGCTCGGTCGAGAAAAAGTTTCAATGTCTTTGAGATGAAAGATTTGAGAGCGATATATAAATTGAGAAGGATTGATAGGATTAGAAATGAAAGAATAAGGGAGATGTGTAAATGGAAGAAGGGTGTAATTGATAGAGAGGAGGAGGATGTGCTAAAATGGTTTGGACATATGTGAAGAAGAATGAAAGAGAACAGAATGGTTGGCAAGGTACGTAGATCCGATGTAGATAGGGGAAGGGTAGGGGGAGGGGAAGGCCGAAGTGGAGATGGATGGATGGAGTGAGAGTGATTTTGATGGAAGGAATTTGAGTTTAGACGAGGGTAGAAGATTTGTGGAGACAGAGATGGAGGGAGGTGGTGAAAGCGTTGAAAGGTAAGAATAGTTATGTTTGTAAGGGAATTGTGGCGGGCACCACCTCACGAAAGTGGGAAAGGTAATAGTGATATATATATATATATATATATATAATATATATATATATATATATATATATATATATATATATATATATATATATATATATATATATATATATATATATATATATATATATATATATAATTAACATCCGCATCCGCATCCGCATCCTCATCAAAATTAACATCCGCATCCGCATCCTCATAAAAATTAACATCCGCATCCGCATCCGCATTTTCGAAAATTCAAAATCCGCATCCGCATCCGCATCCGCACTTTCGAAAATTCAACATCCGCATCCTCATCCGCATCCGCACTTTCGAAAATTCAACATCCGCATCCGCATCCGCATCCGCACTTCTCCAAAATTCAACATCCGCATCCGCATCCGCATCCGCATCCGCAAATTGGAAAATATGACATCCGATCCATCACTAATAATATATATATATATATATATATATATATATATATATATATATATATATATATATATATATATATATATATATATATATATATATATATATATATATATATATATATATATTATATATATATATATATATATATATATATATATATATATATATATATATATATATATATATATATATATATATATATATATATATATATATATATATATATATATATATATATATATATATATATATATATATATATATATATATATATATATATATATATATATATATATATATATATATATATATATATATATATATATATATATATATATATATATATATATATATATATATATATATATATATATATATATATATATATATATATATATATATATATATATATATATATATATATATATATATATATATATATATATATATATATATATATATATATATATATATATATATATATATATATATATATAATATATATATATATATATATATATATATATATATATATATATATATATATATATATATATATATATATATATATATATATATATATATATATATATATATATATATATATATATATATATATATATATATATATTATATATATATATATATATATATAGATTTATATATGATCTGACTGCTGTCGAACTCGGACGTGTTTGAAACAGCTGGGAAAGAGGAATAGAGAAGAGCCTGAGAGAAGATTGGAAGGGTGGTCTGTGGTCTTCTGATGAAGTGTTGAAGATCTTTTCGTCTGAAGAAAAAGATGACGCAAGAATCCAGATTGTTATTTACAAGTAATTGAAAAATTTTATTAGTCGAAGAAAATATTTAAAAAATTTTTTGAATTTGACATTTGGAATTAAAATAAATTGATTCAAAATTTAATTAACTACAGAGGAGAAAATTTCGAAGAGGTCAGTAATTTTAAATCAAAATCATCTGTGGAGCTACAAAATTTTCGAAAGAGGTCTTTTTAGTAATTTTAAATCAGATCATCCGTGAAGCAATAAATTTTTTAATTGAAACTTCTAGATAACTTCTGGTTGAAAAGGATTGGGATTTCGACGTAGTCAGAACAAATGAGGATTAATTCTTCGCCTGGTTCTAGAGGCTGGGAACCTTTTAAACCAGTTTTTTTTTCTTCCAAGTACGGCTGCAGGAATATGAAGTTTCTGCAGCCGACACCACCCTGCATCTTGCGGGATATGGTGTAGAGTATAAAAAAAAAAATATATATATATATATATATATATATATATTATATATATATATATATATATATATATATATATATATATATATATATATATATATATATATTATATATATATATATATATAATTGGCCAAAATGAGTTAAGTGCACTGTGATCATCTTCAAAGTCCACTGCCCACTGTGAAGAAGTGGGTAACTCAGAGCTCTTACTTATACTTTCCGAGTTTTAAAGATGTGGGTTTCTGGATATTTCGTAAAATAGTGCGTGTTCTCGGTTTAAATCAACTTACTATACTTCAGATAGGCATCAATAACGGGACCAGTCGAATTATTACTATTTTTTTTTTTTTAAGTTTCATTTCTCTAATACCTAACTATCATTTAAGTGCACACAAGATCCTAATAGAAAAAATTGACCAAAGAAAATAATGAAAAAAATACTTTTAGCATTATAAAAAGGATGGTAAATATTGAGGTAATTGTGATTAAATACCGTATCATAATTAGGTAAGTATGGTGAATAATT